>APFE030176287.1:40037-85902 GCA_000404065.3 Pinus taeda
AACATGGAAAGACATCGCCTGATTACCAGCCAATGATGTAAGCTGTTAACAGGCGCGAGAGTAATCACCAATAATGACAATGACCCTCAAGGTACTACAATATAATTCGCGCGGTCTGAAAAAGGACTTGGCATCGAACACCAAGCAAAATCTCTCAGTCGAAGGCCATTAATGTAAACCTGTCGCCGAAAGTGAGAAACTTGCCATTGAGGCATGCAAGCTTCAAATTACTGAAAGGGTTGTTCCTAGGTCGACTTCTTGGATAATGAGCTGATGTCGAAAAGAAGCGACCCGTCGTAGGAGGGCCTTAATGAATCCCACATATATGATATGGAACGGAGCAAATGATTTTGGAGGTGAAAACGATCTGATGATACAAGGTTCAGGGTGGTGGTCATGAAAGAATGGAGCGTGAATGTATTGCAGCGGATGAGACACAGGTGAATTCTCTGAGCAACTTCTCTTGAACATACCGGTGACACTAAAATGGATTGGTAGCGTTAACCCCAAAGATGGATGGTACGATGGACCAATGGTGATATGACCGGTGAACAGAATAACCCAACCTGACTCGGACGTGGAGTGAAAGTGTCATGTTCAAGAGGGACTTGCTACGAATTAAGTTTCTTCAAGTTTTCTTCCCAATTTTCCCCAGTCATTGCTGACTAGTACCTCTTTATTTTTATCAAGATTGAGGAGGATAACATATTCTTGTTCTATAATCCACCCTTCGGGCGAACCCGTCGCTATGTTTTAATGAGCCTAGTGACAGTGAAACTCGTTTTCGTCCATTTGGACAAGTTTTTCGCTATTGATTTTAACGAGTTTAATGATAATGATAACTCGGTCCTTTTCCAATTTTAGAGAGTCTAAAAAGGGATGGAAAGGAAACTCCCATAATCTTTTTTCTTCATATAATCCCCTAAGTCCGAAAAAGTATAAAATAATACGAAAGGGATGAATTTTTGATATTTTTAACGAGCCGAAGAAGACAAGCGCTCGATCGTTTTGTGTAATAATCTCTCAGGTCCAAATATATTAAAATCTAGAGGAGGGATAGCACTCCCAGTAGCTTTAATGAGCTAGAGAGGCCAATCGCTCGGCAATCTTTTCATATTTTACAAGTCAGAGGAAAAGAGCTTAAAGGAGACTCGTTTTTTGAGGAACGAGTGATAATTTCGGGTAGCAGCTGATTCCAGGTAAGGTTTGTAATTTTCCAATCACGGCAGTGTCACAAGGATGGCTAACAGAATCACTCATCACAGATGTTCCTCAAAAGGGTAAACAATCAAATGGAGGCGTATGATTAGCTAAAACAAAGTGGAGGTGATGATGAGAACACGACCAAGGCTCAAAAGCTAATGATAATGCATTCACAATGGTTATTTACCAGAGATTGGTTCATTTTTTAATGAGCTTAAACTCTAGGGGAAACATTTGCTCATTGCTGATGTTTAATTTTTAACGAGCTTGAACTTCACATAAAAACTGCTCGTGCTAGTCATATAATAAGGAAATTTCATCGATAGATTCCATTTTTTATGGAGCTTGTACCTTTCGAAGCTTTGCTCCGTATCCTTTCGCATGCAAGCTAGGAATGACCAACTACTGTCCTAGGGGTTAGTTAACTACTAAGGTCAAGTAGGAAATTTTTTCCTTTACTTCGACGGTGCCGTTTGGCCCCTGCAAAGGCAAATGGTCAATTTGACCACTCACCCAACTTAAGCAGTTGAAGTGAGCGGAACTACAGTTAGCGTTACACTGGTCTCTTTTCACTTGCTCGCAAAAGGTTTGCATGCCCCCAGGCATAGTGAAGTAGAGTTTCTAGATTACCCCTCAATTTTCAGACAAAACATTTGTTCTATCGGGAAAGGCCTACCTTCTAACGGAGGTATCTTATTCGGGTCTAATTCCCTCTTCCTATACGAATGGGTATCAGACTAGTCATATATCCTTCGGAGAAACCTACTCTATGCCTATAATTTTCCTGCTGGAACAGGCCAGGGTGCATGCCCCCTGGGTTTCAGTCATGTCCTCCCGAATTACTCGTGCTCTTCAAGTGGACGAACTGGAAATTGATGAGACATTCTTTGCGTGAAAATACCATTTAGGGATGGCATTTTACTATTATCTATGTGTGAGCTGGGGAGCGAAAGCTGGTCTATGAGCTGGACCACTCAGCCTTCATGTGGAAAACACATTACTCTAAAGAGTGAGGAGACAATGGCTCCCATGCTATAAATATAGTCGCGCCCAAGGAGTAGATTATAGTCTAGAGGTCCTTGGACTACCATTACATTCATATAAATGGTTTTCCTTCTCAAAGTAATAGGCACATTGGGAAGGATCCCTAACGGTCGACTGGTTCCTTTGTCGAAGCCTGTCAGATTTCTCATCTCAAGCAGAAGCAGCGAACCAAGCGCTTTCCAAGCAGTTGAGGAAAGGATACTCACAGAAGCCTCTTCATCTATGATGGTACCAGCCATGACCATTCTGTAAGCTTTTACAATGATTCGGAATGGTACACTAGCCGGTAAACAAAGTCTGCCTAGTAGATTCCAATCGAAGGAAACGACTAAGTTGCTTGGAGGTGGGACTGGAAAGATGGCCGGATACGACTCTGACAAACTTCCTACAGTAAAGGAATAGGTAAATTTCCCCCATGTTCATTGGAGTCTGTGTTTATGAAAAGAATTTGAACAGTGTCGTTCTCATTCTCTTCAGTGACTGTATCATCTGAAGATGGACCTTCTGAAGGCAAGACTGGGTCAACTGCCGCCTCGACCTTTTGATTTTCATCTGGTGTGGATTCAGAGGGTTTATCTTCAATGATAGACGCTTCGACTGACCACAATGGCACGTCAGTTGAATTTTCAACCAGTGATGGACTCGGCAAGAGTTTCTTATATGCAGGAGGAAGCCGTAGCGGTGAAGCAGGACGGTTATCCAAAACTCTTTTAGCTTCATCTAGGAAGGGACAACGGTGGACGACGTGATTGCCTTCACACAGTTTACAAGGAAATTTACATTTCCTTTTCTATCCAGATAATTCACTTTCACTAGCTGATGGTGTACTTTCAACACGATTAGAGGTTGATGACACCGGATTGTGCAAACGAGGAGACCAGTCCCTTAAGATCTGAGGGATGCAAGGACAATCTCGATGATAGTGGTCTCCTTTGCAAATGACACATGGAGATTTAGGCTTGGATGGTGCAGTGTGTGGATTTTTGCTAGACGATGCATGGTTCGCCCTTTTTGCCTTTTGCTCCTTCTTCTTCTTTTCCTTCTTCTCCTTCCCCTTCTTCTCCTTCTTAGTTACTTGATTTTCAGCTTTACCAGCTTCATCAAGCGAAGGGGAAGGAGGAGAGGGAGAAATAGATGAAGTAGAAGGTTGGGGGGTAACTCTAGTATCATCTTGTTGCTGACTTTATTGTTCAGGAATCACGGTGTTCTAAACAACAGTGGTAGATAAGATCCATATGGGCAAGCCAATCATCAATCCTGGAAGTGACAATGTGGCCATATGAGGTGCACCAACATCTCCCCAAGAGGAGAAAGGACTAGGATTTCCTCCAAGGAGAAATCCTTGGTTCGTAGACTCCATTTTCCTCAACCTAAAGACCAACGCGGGAATAGTGATATTATTCTGATTAAAATAAATTTTAGACGCTTTGACACAACTTGTTTTTCAATTTTTAAGAGTCGAGAAAAAACAAAAGATGACTCTAGTCACCTTCGATTTTTAATGAGCCTGGAGTGGCAAGTGCTCAGATGGACCTTTTCCTTTAAGGAGTCTGAAAAGGAACGAAAGAGACTACTCTGGAAATCTAGACAGAGGGATTACGAAACCAATCACAAAACTACAGAATACTTTTACGGTACAACAGTCAATCTTCCTGAATGTTGTGTTCAGTGCATTGCGATTGATAGGGCGGCAGACACGGCTTCCTGAGGATAAAGGATATAGCCTATTGTGGTCTTCAAATATATACTCAACGGTACGTGGGAGCACAAGTTCGTACTAGCACTTGTCGTCTCAAAGAGGAGGAATCACCCAACCAGCAATGAAAGCGATAGTTACCAGGCTTTACAATGCCAGAATGCGTCTCTAGCCTAGACTTCTAAATGTTGTACGTTAGGTTCCAAAGCGTTTTTATGTTCATTGAATTTATTTTATAGTTGATCTTGCTTAAAAAAATTTCCTCTTAGGTTCATCGCATGATGTAGATATATAATTCCTAAAATGCAAGCTAAGATGATAAACAATCATTTAATCTTCTTTTTGCAATGAAAATCCTAGCTACTAAGGAAAGAGAAATGAGATTCTTTCAACATAGAGCACAGAGCACACACTAGATGCACTGTCCTAAATCAAACCAACAAGTAGCCTAAATGCAAATTCACGTGCATGTATTTGTTTTCAGCCTTCTTAATGTGTGAATGACAAGAAGAATGCTAAGTACAAATCTGAATTATTTTTTCAAAGCAATAGTATTAACAATTTTTCTTCAAAATACGAAAGGAAGATAATGATGACACTTTGCGATTTCGAATTGAAAATTGTTTTCGACACTTGAAAAACCACTAATTCAAATCAAATACAAGAGTAACAGTATAATCGACCATCTAGAACAATAGGATTCTCTTCTATGACTGAAAACGACACTTGCAACACTTCCAAATTAAGAAACGACAGTTCAATTACGCTACTTCTTTGTAAAAGAGAACTGAAAATGGCACACAATACACAAAAACATTCACATTTCTTTGCACAATGGAGGCGGAATGATGGAAAGGAAGGGGGTTTCCACATAGGTGTACTGATCACAGATAGAAAAACTCTGCAATAAAGCTGAAGAGAGTGAACAAAAAACCAAAATATGGAAGCAGAAGAGGTCTTGTCTGATCATTGCACCTGTAACACAGGGAAAGTGCAATGTAGCGCACCTACTACACAAGGGAGGTGCGATGCATCCAGATTCCCAAGAGTAGAAGGTGCAATGGTCCAGGGACGAGACTTCAACTTGGTTTTTGGTCACAGTTTGCAGCTTAGTTCAGGGATTTAGGCCGAGCAAGTGATGTTCAGTAATTATAAATCACAGGGGCTGGTCTAATGAGGTTACCAGAGCCACCACTAGGGTAATTAGAATGTTTGCAAATTTATTGTTCAGTTTATAAACAAAACCTGGAGATAGAATGAAGCAGCATTGATCTACTTTGCGCTTGCATAGAAAATGTAGTTCAAAGGCTAGCTGGCTTGACTTCAGGCTGCATCTGTAAGTTTATAAAACAAAAAAATATAGACAAGCAAATAATCTATTCGCTCCCCAGTGGAGTCGCCATTTTGTTATCAGGAAATCTAGTGTCCACTTGGAGCTGCTAGTCCCAGTAAGACTGGTAGCTATCTTAGAAAAAAACAAACTAAAACCACTTTCGCTTTCCTTTATGAGAAGTAGATAAGAGGGGAACAAAGGACACCAACCTCAGTCTTGCGTTTGGTTCTTTGCTTGGTTCCTCTCCCTTCTGATAGATCTTTGCCACTCCTTCTTCATCTACCCAGCTTCAAAGAGCACCTGTGGAACCAAAGCAGCATAATACTATCGAAGAATAGAGATCTACAATAATAAACAATACAAGACCAGATATGTATTGACCACACAAATGCATATATCATCAAACATACAAGAATGTGGAGGAAAACTTGAATAGATTTATTAATATCAATAAAAGCAAAGAGGATTACAACCAATTGTTCTGACTCAGCGTCATCCTCTCAGCATGAAAGCCCTTCTTCACCTCACGAAAATCTTAGATCACCCAACACTATGATATTACACCAGGAAACCAACAACACTTCCTTACAAGATACAAGATTCCAGCCTCTGGATCTCTGGGATGAGGGATTCATATATAGATGATTGTAGGGGGGTGAGTAAGCTTCTGGGATTTTTATTAGTGTCATCTCTCTGATAGTTCTTGATTCCACTTGGATATTGATGATCTCTTACTCATCCCTGGGCGAATTTAGAGAGACAAGTGTCACATGAGAAGTTTCTGGAAGATTCCATGATCATCCACCTTGTAAATTGTCTCTGCCATTTCTCTACTCTCGCCCATCACACCCTACAGAAGGGCTTTCTAGTATGCATCGCACCTTTGACACTGGGCAGGTGAGGTGCATCACACCCTGTACACTGGGTAGTCTGTATGGTCCAGTTTTGACCAGTTCTGAGCAGGTTTCCATGGAGAACTTTTGGGAGATGATGTAATCAGCTGACCTTGTTCCTTTAGGGTATGAAGCAACACTTTTAGGAACTTAGAAGCCCTTGGTTTATGGACATGTATGATTGGGGTTGCAGTGCCCAAAAATGTCTATAATAGAGAGGGCTGAAGAAATCAATGAGGACATTCCTGAACCTTCATCACCTCAAGAAGATGAACAACTACTCTTTGATAGAATGATCAAGATCAAGGAACAAATCAAGAAAAATAAGGAGAAAGGAAATAAGAAGAAGGACGCAAAGGAAGAAACCATAAGCTTTCAAAACTTGAGGAGGAGCTCTAGACTCCTAGGTAAGATGAAGAGGGTGACAACAAAAGAAGCCTAGTTTATAAAATTAGAAGAAGAAACCCCACCTCAATCTCCTAATAGTATTCCATTTGAACACAGCCCACAGAACTCTCCCCCACAGCATTTTTAAGGCATCCCAAGTAGAGCTTCTCCTAGCATAGATCCAATACAACAGCAAATCTATGACTACATAGAGTCATTAGAGAAGAATAATACCTTTATAGATCTAGGAACTTTAGCTAATCCAGAGCAGCCTGTCACCCCACAAGAAACTTTAACTAGCTCTCTCAAACAAGAAATTTTTGAGCTAGAAATTCTGAACAGGCACATCCAAAAAGAAAATGAAACCTTGAGGGAAGAAAACAAGCTAGATAGAGCTATGCATGACAACACAATGCTACACTTGGGATTATGGTACAAGAAAAACAAGAATCTAAAAAGGAAAAATAAGAAGCTGAGCAGAGCACTTATTAACCTCAAATACAAACTTCTTATGAGGAAGCCAAGGATGGCAGTCAGTGCAAAGAGAAGTAAGAAGAGGAAGTTGGATGTGCTGGCAAAAGTGTTAGAACAAATGCAGTAGGAGGGAGAAGTTCACATTTTTGATTGCATGGGGACATGCTACAGTTTTGCAGTGGGGATATGTTGAACCTCAAAACTACTCTTTCCCTAGCAACTCTTCTCATCCCTTTCTTTTGTTTTTCCATGAAGAAAATTCATTCTCATCATCAATGACTAGTATATATTGCCTTAAGGATGACATTTAGTGATTTACATGTTATCCTTTTATGTTTGGTTGTTTGAATAAATTTTTGTCTTTTAGCTACGGAACACAGCCTATTTTGTAGCTAATCAGTTGTGTCACAACTATCTTCATGCTTCAATAGGTTACAGGTGTCAAACGAGGAAACCGGCCACATGGGCATCTCTGGAATGGTCACGACATGGATCCTATCCTAGTCAACCAGCTCAAATCAACAAAGAAACTAGCTCAAGACCACAGTCAAAGGTGGAGTCAAATGAAGAAACCCGGGAGAAATAGGACTCTGTGTCCATTCTTCATGGCTATTTAGTAAATCTGACAACTTTTGTTGCAGCATTTACTTTAACCAGCCATAGGTGATAACTGTTTCACGTAACTACGTCGCTGACTTAAAGTCACTTGTAGTTGATCAATCCATTCACGCAGAACTGTTGTAATACATGGACCACCTGTAGCTAAATTCTCTCAAAGGACAGTTAGAATTTTCTTTAAACATCAGCTGTAAAGGACTCGGAAGGAGTTCAAATTTCCTCATGTATTAAGCATAGACTTACCGCTTTGTAATTTTTGAAACTTATTTCCCTGTTTTTTATATGAAGACCGTATTTTTTATGGATATTTGAAAGAGTTTCTTGGAGATTGATTAAGCACGCATAACCTGATCAGTTGCAGAGGGGCCCTGTGCTGAATGAGGTTTCATTTCATTTTGTTTTGTCTTTTCTAGTTAACTTGTAAACTTCATTACAATGTTCATAATAATTTTGGTACTAACTTTGTTTATAATGCAACTTTTATCATTTTCTCACTAATGCAGAATAACTTCTTCTAAGTGCAAAATAGTTTCTTCTTGCTTCATTTCTTTATAGTTTTAGAAGTTGAAAGTCAGTGGTATAATTTAGTTTATTTCATTTACTTCTTTACTAGTCTTTCAATTTTCAAATAGACTGATCAGTGCCGTTACTGTCCTTGTCATTTTATTGCTAGTTTATTGACTCATGGTGTTAATGAATATTTTTGAAGAGCCCTTCTAGTTGATATCTCATCTCAAACTAAGTGGTTGAATATTTCATTCATGCAATGAGTCTTTTCTGCATTCCTGCATTTATTTTCTCTTAGAATAATGAAATACATAAATTCTCAAATATCATCACAAGGAGATTTTGTCTCAAAATTGAGAGACAGGGTAATTAAGTATTTCATTTAGCTTTGTTTCTATGATAGATTAGATGCTAGTTGAATTTTCACTTTCAGTTTCTAAGATCATGATTTGGGAATAATGATAAAATAGGAGTAAAAACTCTTTTTTCATTTCTTGTCTAAACTTTGCTCTCAAGTCTTCCTTTAGCTCTTTTGTTTCTCATTTTTAGCAGTCCTTACAAAAGTTAGATTTAAGATTTTGATAGTTACATTATGCATCATTAGGGATTAAAGGACCCAAAAACCCCCAAAACAACATAAAACAGAAAAACAACGAAGTAAGAAGGGTCATCTAGCACAAACAGTGCACTACACTTCATTAGTTTACAATACCTGGGTTGATAATTTATGTAGAGCAATTTAGGGCACTAAATTGACCAAACAACTGAGGGTCCTTGAAAATCTGAATCCTATGGCAATTTTTCTCCCATGCGAAAAGGAGGAGGTGTCTAAGGCTGTTTAATTCTACAAAGTTGTTTTTTCCTCTCCCAAGACCCACTTTGATTTTGAAGTACATGGAATCATTTAAATGAAGGACTTCCCCCCCACCACAACCATTGGCATGCACCGATCCATCGAAATAGGCCCAAGGGAAACTTCTGTCTATGGTCTTAGGGCTGATGACTCTGATAGAATGCTGAATCAGATCATTAGGAATCAAGTTGAAGATAGCCAACATCTAATTGGATGAGATAGACCAATGGATAGGCTTCTCCTGAAATATTGGTGGTTTCTAACTAGCAAAATACCCCAACAAACAATAAGGGGTAGGGTCCTGGTTTTTTGCGTGGTAGCATTCGACCACCAATGATGCCAGCCATTGTTTACATTTTGGCTATCCCAACGATTATAAATAGAGAGCACAGTAGTAATGAGTGACCATATTTTAATCGAGGCCAGATAATGTAGGAAAAGGTGGTCAGTATCCTCCAAATCAACATTACACATGCAACAGTTGGAGGGGCCACGTAACATGCATTTGCTCATATTTTATTTAGTGAGAATTTTATTAGAGAGGATGCACCACATGAAAAGGCATAATTTGTGGGGGACCTTTAGCCTCTAGAGATGTTACCACCACCAGCAAACCTCACCCAAAACCCAAGCCTCCATGATCATTGCAAAACCATCTTTTGGGGAATATATGCCATTTGGGGCCTTTGCCCAAATGATATCACCAACCCTATCTGAAATTCAAATGTTGGATTCCTCCAAAGCCTCCACAAAACAAAACCAAACCTTGCTCTATCTTTCCTCAATTCCCATATTCTCGAAAGCTAGCTAATGCAAGCTTGGCCAAGCTAGTCGCCCCACCGCTGCAATGTGTGCAAGCTGAGTGAAACCTGCCTCCATCAAGGCCAGACACATTTCTCTAGGTAGGATGTGTGCATTCCCACTACAAGCCCGTGCATCTGAGCCAATTCTGATCTATGAACCATTGCCAACTTTCCAAGCTAGGACATCCTTGATAATGTCGAAAGAGTATGTAATGGCTTTCCAAATACTTGATGCTCCCGGGATGCTTTGATAAGGACTGTGGATCCAATCATCAATAGATAAGGGGAAGATATATTTTCTATAAACTACCTCCTTCCATAGACTATCAGAGGTTATGATTTTCCATCCCAGCTTTGCCCCAAGGGCTCTTGCAAACTCCTGGGGTTCCTTCAGCCCCCACCCACCCCACTTTTTGGGTTTTGCGATCTTTTCCCAACTTACCCATGCAAAGGTACGTCCCAAGTTTTGACCCCGCCAAAGAAATCTGCAATAGATATGTTGAATTCTGTGTAGAATTCCCTTAGGAATCCAAGCAAGGCACATCCAATATACCAAAGTTGCCTCCAGTACAAATTTTATCAGGGTGAGTCTGCCAGCTCCAGAGAGCCATTTTTGCTGCCAAATGTTGATGTGACTTTCAATTTTTGCTAATAGTCATGACCAGTCAGCAATACGGTAGCCATTCGGCTTCAACTTGAAACCAAAGTAGTTCAAACCAGAATCCAACTCCTGTATGATGAAAGCAAAGTGTTGGGTAGCAAATCTTTGTTCATTTTGTAGACATGAATTGAAAATGATAGTTGATTTGTCATAATTTGGCTCCATACCTGTCACTTTACAAAACAGATATAGGATGGACTAGAAACATGAGGAATCATGGAAAGAGCCATTTAGAAAAATAAGTACATCATCTAAAAACAAAAGATGAGAGAGTACAATCCTATCAATGATCGAAACCCCTCCCATGTCTCCAGCTAAGCATGCCTTTTTTAATAGTTTACTTAAACCTTCCATAATTAGAAGAAGTAACGAAGGAGAAAGAGGAAATCCTTGTCTAATCCCTCTTTCAGCATGGAAGAATTCTGAAGTTGCCCCATTAACAAAGACACTAAATGATACAGAGGTGAAGCAACACATGATCCAATTGATAAAAGGGTAAGCGAAACCAATCTGCGTGAGAATGAGTTGTATGTAGGACCAACTCACACGATCAAAAGATTTGGATATATCAATATTGAGGATATCATCCTTTTTGGAGAGATTTTTGATTAAGTGAAGGGGTTCTTGGGAAGTACCTATCACTTCATGAATTTGGCGGTGACTGAGAAAGGAAAAATATTCCTTGGAAATCATCCTGGAAAGGATTGGCTTGATGTGAAAGGCTATAATTTTGGAGATGATATTTTAGACACAATTATAGAGGGAAATGGGCCTAAAGTCATCAAAGGTAAGGGGCTTGTCCATCATAGGGATGATGGCTAGGAAAGTAGAGTTGAATACCTTTGACATCCTACCGGCTAACCAGCCTTCCTCAATGGCAAGTAGAAGGTCCTCCCCACTGAGCTCAAAGAAGAAATTGTTGAATTCCATTGGCCATCCATCAGGCCTCTGGATTTTGTCTTTGTTGAAGCATTTCATAGCTGCTTCCAATTCCCCCAAAGTAACAGGCTAGTTTAGTGTCTCCTCTACCTCCTCCTCAACAAACCTAGGCATAGCCTCTGCAACTCGGAGGATTTCGGCGATAGTAGATCCCCTTGGATCCTTATAGATGTTTGAAAAATGCCAAACTTCCATGTCAGGCAGCTGAAACAAGGAACTGGCCTCTCTGCCTGTATGGTCTTTCAGTTCCCAGATCATATTAATAGCTTTTCTAACTCTAGTGAATTGTTGAAAAAGTTTTGTATTCTCATCACCCGCCTTTAACCATATTGCTTTGCTTTTTAGTTGTCAGGTTTCCTCATTCCTTCACAGTAGCATGATCTTCTCTTTCTCCAAATTAATTAGATGGTATTTTATTTTAAGAGAGGCGTAGCTGGACAACCCCGACGACTCAAGATATTTTAACGACCTTTCAATCCTATTTAACTCCTCGCCTTCCCTTTTCTGCTTGGCCTTTGCTCAATTGATAATTTTCTCTTTTAAGCAGGCTAGGTTGTTTGATATAACCACTGCAAGAGGGGGACCAGAATTCTGATTGCAGTGGGTCAAATTTTCCTTGACAATAACATGGAAGTTGTCCTCATTTAACCAAGAAGCATTAAATTTGAAAGGAGATCTAGGTTTGAAGTTTTCATCCACAATTTCAAGGAAAATCGGTGAATGATCTAAGTATCCCCCTAAACCAACCCATTGTCGAATGTGTGCAAGGAGATGAAGTAAGGGGGTTTTGATTAGGAAACGATTGAGCCTTCTAGCTAGGGCATCCACCCCTATTTTTCAGTTCTACCAGGTCAGCATGATATGTTTCATGTTAATATTTATCAGGTCATTGACATCTAAAAAATTCTCTAAAAAACCTGTTAAATAGTCCGACTAAGCTCTGTTCCCCAAGGATTCCGCGAGCCCAAGTGAGAAATCGAGGTCACCAATGATAAGTAGGTTCTTAGCTTGCATAAAATCTGTCTGGAGTAGATTCTCCCAAAAATCCTCCCTATTCTGGTAGGGCCCATAGATGTTTATAACCCTCAGGGGGATATTGAGCAAAATGGAGGTGAAGTCTATCCCCAGAAAACCCTTGCCATCCCAAGAATTTTTAACCTTGATCAATTTGTTATTGAAACCCGAGGCACAACCCCCTGATCTCCCTCTCACATCTAGGAAAAAGAAAACCCAATTCGACAAGAAGGATTTTATGGTTTTGTTGATAAGGTAACCATCTGCTAGGGTTTCTTGTAGTAAGAGAATGTCCAACTTTTCTGACAAACACAGTTTTCTTAGCACTAATTTTTTATCCACGCTGGCCAAACCCTTGATGTTAAAAGAGATGCAGTTCATGGGGCAACCTTCACAAGGTTCCCCTTTGCTCTAAGGACCTGATCTATGGGAGACTAAATACTTGAAGCCACTTCAATGCTGGCCCTTTTGATAGCTTTTGATAGGCGTGATTGTCTTCCTTGAGGGGCCTTTGGGGTTAAGGATGGGTGAGGGTCCTCATTCAAACCAAAAGAATGTAGGGTGGGAGGTAAAGAGCGCAGGTTGTACCGGTGGGAGGCGCTAGAGGCTAAATCCCCCTTGGATTCTTGAGAAGGATCATCCTGATCAATAGCGAAATGGATAGAGAGGGAAGGTGAAGGGGCGGAAGCCATAAGACAGATAATAGGGCTCATCTTATTGACATCAGAAACAAGACCCGACATACATACAAAAGATGAAGAAACATATAACATACAATCTTTGTAAACAGAGGATGGTGAGGAGAAGAAGTACCCAAAAACAAGGTAGCATCTCTGGCCCATGCTCTGGTAATCAGTGCAGCAGAGGTCTAGGCATCCATCTCAGACTGCACTACTCTAGTCACCCCCTGTTCCTACATTGACCTACCCTGAAGTGCATCTTATGCATATTCCATCCTCAACTTAGTTTGAGTACTCCCCAAGGCAAATAATTTCGAAGGGATCAGCCTTCGCCTAATTACTAAGGGGAAAGATTTGTAGAGATGACCAACCTCATGGCACCTCCAGCACTTGAAGGGGATACCCTTATAATATAACTCCTACCATCTGATAATGTCCCCCATTTGAAATCAGTAGCTCTCCACAAGTACTTCTTGGGTACCCAAATGGATGAGAACTCTGCCCATTTCTAGATAACCAGAATCCAAAATGGTTCTTTCATGATTGAGGTAAGTCCCCAAATCATCCCCTATACATCTAAAAATGTCTTCTGACCAGAATTATAGTGGAAGCCCTGACAATCGAACCCAAATCGGCCCAGCTCCCAGATTTTCCTTTTCCAATTTAAAGAGAGGTGACTTGCGTTTTAGTAGGACGGGGTCATTTCAAGATGCCAATAACGTGTCAGCACCCAATTCACCTGCTCTAGCTCTAGAAAAATAAGAGAAAACCAACCCTTAGACATTGTCAAAACTGCAAGAAGTTGCTCCATCACATTTCCCCGCACCTCCATAGTCCACTTCTTCAAACATCTCTGGGAGTAGTTCCTACCACGGACCTTGTCCACCAGCATTGTGCTTTCTATCAATGTCGCTTTTCCCATACCTATACCTTCACCAAGCACTAGCAAACAACCCCTCTCTCTTGACTTCGACAACTTGGATTTCTTGCCAGTATTTTCCTTTGAACCCTGGGCTTTATTTTGCTGCTGTTTGGGTCCCTGAGGGTTTTCATCTGAGTCTAAGGCATGAGCCTCTTCCACCTCATAGTCCTTTCTCACAATGTTGTCAAAAAAGCCGGAAGGCAAAGTGTTTCTTGAGGGTGCTCAAATTGTATTGGGACAGGGTCCCCTAGGGTCAATTTTGGGCAAAAGCCTAAGTTCTGTGGGAAAAATCCCAAGTTTTGGTGTAAATAATGTAAATTCTCCACAAAATGTGGTCACGGGGCACGTAGATAGTGAAGTGTCATAAAGGGTTTTACCCTTGTTTTATGTAAGTTGTGTCGGCTTTAGTCGATCTACCCATGGTCTTTGTACCATGGGATTGTATAAAAAGGAGAGTCTTAGAGAGTCTAAGGCATAGAAGTAACGAAGAATGAAGATGTAATGGGTCATTAAAGGTAAGAGCGAAGAGTCTTAGAGTAGAAGAGAGGCTCTACAGCTGTGTGCATAGAGGCCTAGAGTAGAGTATGTAGCTGAGTGCGTGGACCCTTGTAGATGAGTGCGCAGGGAAGTCTTGAGTTTGTAAGAAGAGCAAAAGCATTAATAAAGAGATTATTCCAACAATTCCTATGTTTAGTCTATTTCTGTTATGAATGAATGTGCTATTATGTTATGATGAATGATGGGTTTATGAATTAATACTGTATTGATGCGTGATTTTACACGATTTACATTGTCATATAAATGCAAGTAATAATAAATGTTTACGTGAAGAATATCTTGTTAAAGTTATCAAACACTTAAGATGATTTGGGTAACCAAGGGATTAAGGATAATTACAAAGGTGAGTAAGTGGAGGATTTACCTATTTAGGGTCTGCAAAAGATAGTTGTAGACCTTCGCAAAGGTCTATAGGGTGATAAAAGGAAGTTATATTGATAAGCCTCAAGGGCTTATCAATCTGCGCGAAGGAATGTTTAGGGCATAAAACGACATCACACTCATCTTTGGGTGCAGAAACTTGATTCAAGCATTCCCCCATACTATTTTGCGTGAGACTTCAGTCTGTGCTCTACAAGTTGATGCTGAAAGGGCCAGTAGTGTAGGGATTTGTTTGGAAAAATTAAATCTGAACCTGGGTCAAAAATGTTTCAGGAATAAGTACCCTAGGGCTTTGGATTAGAACCCCAACAGACTCATACAACTCAAGAAAAATTCTTATATAAACAAACTACATAAGAGCGATCGTACCCGATTTTTCTTTGTTCGAGTAGGTCCCGCAGGGTTCAGACCCTCTGCAACTCCCGATGTTATTTAAACATGAAAATCATTCAATTGGAACATACATAGTAGTATAGAAGTAAAGCATATTCACAAAATTTGACCTTATATCGTATAAGAAAATGATTGATCATACATCAAAACAACATTCATAAATGAATTACAACATAATTTGATGCATAAACAAAGTCAATTTCGGAAACAAGAAAACATTTCTTTTATTGTAGTAAGCTATAAATAACATGGAGAGAATACACTTGAGTCTTCTTCTTCCAGCTCCAAGCAGAACCATCCTCCGGATTCGTCCTATCCCAGCCTTCAACAATATTCTTCCATAACAAAACACCATGATATCTCAAGCAAGAGGGATAGTATCTATAATCAAGGAAACAAGGGTTTCCTGAAGAGGGGCTTCCTGAAGCTTGATGTCGTGGAAAGCATAAGACATGGCCCACTAAAAAGTAGCTCCAACATTTTTAAGACCAAAAGGCATCTTCTTGTATGCAAACGTGCCCTAGGGACAAATAAAAGTTGTCTTGTGCTGGTCCTCTAGACGAATAATAATTTGATTATAACCAGAGAATCCGTCCATGAATGAAAAAATTTCATTACCCACACATTCATCAACAATTTGATCGATAGAAAGCACGGGGTAATTGTATTTTGGACAAGATTTATTCAGATCCCTAAATTTGATATACACTCGGATCGTTCCTTGCTTCTAATATTCCGGGACTGGATTGGAAACACACTCACTTAGAGGAATGGGGTATATGAACCCCGCCTTAAGCATCTTTTCAACTTTAGCTTTAATAGTTGCTGCTTTCCGAGGATTGACCATTCGAAGTTTCTAATGAATAGGTTTGGCATTTTCATATATCTTGATCTCATGCGGGACTATAGATGGATCAATTCTAGGCATTTCCTCATAAGACCAAGCCAACACATCTAGAAACTCTTTAAAGAGGTTGGTGTAGATTTGAATTTCTTTAGGGGAAAAATTAGCTCCAATGAATACATTTTCTATGACGTTAGGATTCCTAGAGATGTTTATAGGTATAGTTCATGAGATAATTTACATGTTACCTTCGGCAGATAATTGTGCTAGAGCCAAAGAGTTTGAAACTGTACAAACATCACTAGTAAGCAGGTTGTAGAACCTAGATTCAACTTCATGTAATGGAGGAAGAAAATATGAACGATGATTTAAATCTTCCCATGGTCGATCCACACCCATCATTGCCTCCAAAATTCCTTCTTCAGATGGTAAGATTGTATACAAGCAATCCAGAGATGAAGTAGAATCGAGGGTCCAAGCCGGAGCCACATCGCCATCTAACTCCTCTTGTGAAAAAGGAGTGGGATGGTTGTCTGTAGAGTTAACGATAGATTGATAGCTAAGTTCTGCTATAGACATGGGAAATTCCATTCCACCAACCTTCCCTCCATCTAATGTGGTGGCAGATGAAGGTAAGGTCCAAGGGTACAAAAAATAATGAGTTCGGAAGAACTCTTTCCATGAAGGTCCCCTAGAGGATGAAATTGTATTAGTTCTAGCTATAGGAGCAGGAAGGTCAAATATACCCATTAACGAAGAGTACATCCCAACTCCTAGATTCTTAATAGGTTGAAGAGGATTCTCCACCAATGGAATGGTAGAATCTGAAGTTGCGTGGGAGTCACCTGGAGAATAATCCAACTGATCAATTTTAACAATCCTCCCCTCACGAGGAAAACATAGGATGCGGAATAAAGATGAAACATTGGCATCCATCTCATAAATCCAATTCCTACCTAAGAGGAGGTTATAATCTAGGTTGGCATCAATGATTTCTACCTCAATATTTACGATCTTTCCCCCAACACATATACGAAAGGTCGGGATAATCCCATGTGGCCTATGAGAATGTCCATCAAATGTTGTCAAAGGAGTTAGTGAAGGAAGAGATGAAGGTGATCCAATGGCCTTCCAACATGACATAGACATTATGCATGTGGAAGCTCCCTCATCTATAACTGTCCAAAAAATATTGGCTTTTCGGTAAGTGGACTTTATCTGGAAAGACATATGGTGAGGAAGTCTCTTTTTGAAATTTAGCATATCAAAAGTGAGCACTAAATAATTCTTTAGATCTACTACACCGATTGTCGAAACCAAAACACTTATCTGACTAGGACATGACTAGAGTACCTCCAATGCAGACAGAACACAAGGACTTTGAGCCAGATCTTCTACAATCAAGTAGTTCTAGGATGCCCTAGCATTAGGGTTAATAGTCGAGAACTTTGCGGAACCTTTCGGTATCCAAGGTATAGACTCAATAGAGGGTCACTCAATATGAAGTGGGTCTGTGGTTTCGGGAACAGATTTAGCCTTAGATGTTTCTATTTCACCATAATCGTGTGCTCGCGTAGCAACGTCGACATGAGAGTTCATCATATAAACATTTTAGGAATTTTCCCCTTCCTGGTTGCCCCCTGAGGAGGTACCAGTGTTCGAATTCGTGCCAGCAAGTAATTGTTGCCCTTGGGGAAAAGGGTTAGTCAGAATAGCTTGGGAGCTAGAGGACCCCTTCTACACTGATAAGCATTGAGCATATCGTATCTTAGGGCAAAGGTGAGTCAAATGATCTCCATTACATAACTTGCATGGAAAATTAACCTTTTTCTTGGACTCTTTTCTACCCTCATTGGCACCATTGCCAGGTTTGTTTGCATTGCCTTTCCCTTCCTGGTTTTTCTTCTTACCTTTTCCCTTCCCATCGGATTGTTGATTTCCTTTGGGGTTAGAGGCCTAGACAAAATTTATAGAGGTAGGTTGGGAAGGTGTAGGTGTAGACAATGTTGCCTGGTTAGAAGAAGTAGTTTGTAGAGACAACTGCTGCAATTGATTCAAAAGGTTCACCATATTAGCGTCAATTGATCCAACTATACCATCGGTGTGGGGGCCTGGCTTTGGTTTGGCTAAATCAACCTTAGATTTAGGAGAATTAGGTAGGATTTAATGAAGAATCCTAGACTAAGAATATATCATTTCCAATTGCTGGGCTCAAAAAATAGCCTTCTCTTATGAATAAACACTGGAAAGAGACACGTCCTTTGAGATCTCAGGTTGTAAAGATTTGAGAAACCATTCGAGAAGAAATTCTAGTGTAATTTCAACTTTGATAAGCCTTTTTTCTCCTTCTCCATTCCTGGATGTGTTCTGAAATGTGAGTTGCACTGTCTTGCTAAAAGTTAGCTAGAAGTCTAGTTCTCGCTTCATGGCATACATGAAACTAAAAATGGTTCAAGAAGATATTAGCCAAATTAGAGAAAGAAGAATATGTGCCCCCTGGCAACTCTATATAACATTTGGCCGCATTTCTAGTTAGGGTGCACTGAAATAACCTCAACCTGATGGAATCATCTATCAGGGAGTTGGATGAGCACCATAAGTGAAATGTGGTCACATGGTCTCCTGGGTCTTCACTGCTCTTCCCTTTGAACTTTGGAATATTCAAGGGAAGTTTAGTTGGGACTTGAGGCCAAGCCAGATTGTACCTAATTGGATCATTCATTAATTTAGTTAAGTCTGGAAAATTAAGCGTGGCCAGAAAAGGAAGTCGTGGGGGACCTTGGGAATTCCATCCAAAGTGGGTGGGGTTCCCAAAGGGACCTATATTTTGAAAGGCACCAAGTTGCCCAAAGTAACTCATAGAGCCTGCAGAACCAAAAGGCAGTCCTTGTGGTCTAGAAAAATTCAGAGTTTGACCAACTCTTGCCAAAAATCCTCCGTAACCAGTGAAGTTACCCCCTAACGAAGTATTGAAAGGAGCTGACAGCGCTTGATAAGGATTCCATGCGTTAGCAAAGGGTGGAAAACTCTTAAATGAATTAACTGAAGAATACGACACATTCCCTTGTTGGCCGTAAAATTTATTCCCAGCTCTTATACCACTAACCTCAGGGTTTTTCCAACTCTGGAAGGGGTTACTACCTTGACTTGTAAAAGGAAAATGCATTGACCATATTGTCGGATTGGAATGTGGTATATGACCACTTCCAAATGGGAAACCCTGAAAAGAATTCGATCCACTCATCATGGATGTAGAGGCGGTTGATGGTATGTTCAAAGGAACTGAAGGAATCCCTTGAGACAACATTCCAAAAGGGAAAAATCCAAAACTGGATGCAGTAGCTTGAGAACTTCCAATCGTTGATGGAATGGAAGTAGACCCAAAGATAGTCGTGCTGGGAGTAATAGAAGGGATGGAAATAGTTCCTCCCCCTTTTACAGATATGGGAGTCTGCATGCTCGCAACACTCGTCGTAGATTCCATGCTTCTAGCAATGGTCATCGAAGGAATAAATGTATGTAAACTTGGGCTCAAAGGCTTATGAGTCGAAGTTCCAACGTATAAAAAAATGTCTAGATGGTCAAGAGGAAGAGGAGAATTCAGAGCTGCAACCGACCCTGAAATCTCTTCAACTTCGATATTATCTTCCTACTGGAAGAGTACTTGAGAAAGAACTGGTGTGTTACTTTCTAACTCTGTACTAGTGCCAGGTCTATCTTTTGAACTAATGCCCCCAAGCGGAGGATCAATCTTCGATGCACCTGCTGCCACTAGTTGAAAACCATTGGCAGAATCACTCCTACGCTCTCTAGGAGAAGGCTCCAGACTCATAGGTGATAGCCCATGAAGTCTTCTAGACCATCGAGATGGTCGGTCAACCACTTTGAATTATTTAAAAGATATACTTAGAGACTTAAAAAATTATAAAGCTAGGTTGACTAGGAGCAAAGAGTACTCACTAAAATGTCCCTAAAGATATCAGCAATCAAACAACCCTCAAGTATTTCCACTCTGGGTGATTAGGATCGGACACCAAAATACAAGAAATTTAATAACAAGGGCCTTCCAAAAATAGACTGGGGTAATTACGCCCTAGGCCTACTAGCGAAGGTATTAAAGGTAGTTATGCTAACCTCCAGAGAACAACCTTTACCGGTGCAAGCCCCCAAGCTTCGCAAGGGTACCCTCCAAAACTACTGCTAATCATGATACAACTTCAAGCTCAGGTGCCAAGGGACTCCCCTTAGTATCCACCTGTGTAGTCCCTTGGATAGGCAACTATCGTCACCAAATCGTATCAGAAGCCAGGCAAAACAGTCGTGAGGTAGGATCTAACATGTAAGAGAGGGGGTATCTCTTGTCCTTATCTTCACTAAGCCTCATGCTTTACTCCTAGTTACGGAGCTTTCCCGGTCTCCCTAACGCTATTGGATTTCGCTCATTAATAAAACTTCTATGTTTTATAATTTAGAGTGGCCTTGGAGAGTTAACTCTCCTCTCGACTAATCCAAGGCCCTAATAAACCTAAACTTGTTGGTGTATTCTGATGACAATACAAAAGTTCTAGTTTATTTTAATTAAGCGCTTGATTTTAATGGTCGTTCTTTTAAGTCAAGGGTATAGATGGAAGTGAAACAAATGGTTTTTGTATGACGCAAAAGAAATCAATGAAAAAATAACTACATGAATGCAATCATTTTTTCTTCGATGAAAAGAGATCTCTATGTGGGTTCTACGAAACTTCTATAAAGCAAAATATTTTTTCTTTTCTTTTCTTGAAACACACTTCACACACCCAAAAACTAAAAAGACTACGAATGCTTTAACAATGCAAACTACTCTAATGCAAGGATGAAGATGCAAGATCCTAAATCACTCTAAAAAAGTGAAAGCAATTGTTTATAACTATTAATGAGCCAAATTTAGTATTGAAGAGTATACAAATTTTGAACACAAAATTCTCTCCAAACAAGAAGGACAAATTGTAAAAGATTGAAATTCACTTTCAAAAACCAAAAGAAACCAAAATCAAAATTGGCAAAAGAAAACAAAAACAAAGTTTTTTGAGATCTTTTCCTTTTCAAGAAACAACCAAAACAAATTTTTGAAATCACTCAAATCGCTACTAAAAATCAAAGATCGAAAAGAGAGCACAAGGAGTCTTTGCTAGTTACAAAATCGAAGATGAACGAAAACTTGAGCAAAAAGGCTTCAACTTGTACTAAACGACCCAAACAACAACGAAGAGCTTCACAAACTGACAAAGTATCCAAGAAAGAAATACTTTCAAATTCGTCAAAAAGACTTTCAAAAAGCAAGAAAATCTATAAGGCCACAAAACAAAGGAAAGCAAAGCAAGTGGATCCAAAAACCAAGCTTGACACTGAAACTAAAAACAATCTCCTGTTCTGGAGGACCAGAACAATCAAGAACTTCTGAACAAAGTCTTGCGTGCCAAACCACCAATTACAAACTCGCTCAAAAAGAAAACCTAGGCCAAATATTTTCAATGAGGAAGAGACTTCGAAACAGTAAGCTTACAGAATAATGAAATTCTTCAGACAGAAATTGACCACATAGAGACTAAATAGACTAGGCAACAAATCTATTTGGGCAGAGAGATTTGAAAAAACAATGCAAAAATTGGTATACGTGACTGTGTTCAAGCACAGAAGCATGTACATGCACTTCTAATATAGGAAACTAGCGTATACGTGGGTTCTCTTCACAAAAACAAGCGTGTGTACGCTACTATAAACAAAGTAAAAGGCGTATACAAATCTTTGCAAGAAAAGTAAAAGACAAAACCAGATAAAAATATCAGACTTAAGGTCTGAGACTCTAGTAGACCAAATAAAATTGTAACAACAAGCAAACCAAAGACTGAGCCCAGATTGACACTAAACAACCCAAAATAGGAATAAAAAGATTGTTATCCCCAATGGAATTACCAATTATGTTTTGGGAATATGTACCCTAGGGCTTTGGGTTAGAACGCCAACAGAGCATAAGAAAACTACAACAAGAAAGACTCATACAACTCAGGAAAAATGCTTATATAAACAAACTAAATAAGAGTGACCATACTCGGATTTCCTTCGTTTGAGTAGGTCTCGCAAGATTCAAACCCTCTGCAACTCTCGATGTTCTTCAAACTTGAAAATCATTCAATTGGAACATACATAGCAGTATAGAAGTAAAGAAAATTCACAAAATTTGATTTTATATCATATAAGCAAATGATTAATCATACATCAAAACAACATTCATATATGAATTACAACATAATTTGATGCATAAACAAAGTTAATTTCGGAAACAAGACAACATTTCTTTTATTGCAGTAAGCTATAAATAACATGAAGAGAATTCACCTGAGTCTTCTTCTTCCGGCTCCAAGGGGAACCATCCTCCAAATTCGTCCTATCCCAGACTTCAACAATCTTCTTCCATAACCAACACCATGATATCTCAAGCAAGAGGGAGAATATCTATAATCAAGGAAACAAGGGTTTCCTGAAGCTTGGGGAAGTGCATGAGGCACATGGATTCATCATACTCAGTCAGGGATAATCTCAGTATAATAACTCTATCTCTTCTCCTCCTTTGGGCCTTCCCATAGAAGTCTATTTATACTTCTCCCAATTAGTTTTTTAGTTTGGAAGCAATTTGGAAATAGTTGGGCCACGGGCAATAGGAGGTAATCAACAAGTAAAACACGTGAACTCCACCCATAATTAAGAAAATTTAATTTTTTAAGTGTTTTAACACATATACATGGGTTGGGTATTGACTAACCCCCATGTACATGCTTTTATCTCAGGGAAAAGTAGCGTACAGGGAATAAAACACTGTTTTTAATATATTTGGATCAAGTCTAGATGGAAGGATTACCCTAGGCCATAAACCAAGCATCACAAATACCAAGGGTGGTAAATGGTGCTATAACAAGGACCCACTAAGCCAAAAAATGGTTCTGTCACCGGGATCAAGATCTGCATAAAGAGATGTGTGATGCCAGATCACTAGAATCCAAAAAAGAAACAAATTAAGGAGTGGTTGGGTAGAAAGATCCATGAATTCGTGACACATGAAAATAAGAATCTGTGATTGATGAAAGAACAGTGGTTGGATAGGTATCTATACATAGAGATACAAAAAAATTTCTTCTGTTCCTTCTCGATCGAGCTATATGAGTGGATCGCTAAATTAGCGGGCGAAAAAGGAAGGTGGAGGCTTGATGGTCCAATAGTGTGGACCCCATAGTTAGTACGGGGATTGGAGGCCTCCAAAGATAAGATCACATGCGTTGTCAATCACTGGCTTGATCATATCATCGAAGGTTTGTGACAGAGTTCGTGGTCGATACCATGGTTAGCTACAATGAAGCAAAGTGACACTTCTTCAAGGGATCATGAGGTAAGTATTTAAGATCTTTGAATACTTGGATTAAAATGATTTTGTGTGAAAAGCAAGTTATGAAATTACCTTGATGTTTGTAGTTACATGAAGTGAAAAGTTATTCAGGGATAGAAGGAGAACAGGTCCTGAACATAGCCCGCTGATTGAGCCTCCTTTGAGTGATGATGAAGGAGCAGCACAGGCTTCTCCACAGAGCACTGTCTAGTTAATAAGGCAAGGGTTCCTGCGAATACCCCATCCTCCCACATCACCTCCATCTTTACCTCCACAACATACCCCTTCGCCCACACCACCACCACCTCTGCCACCATTGAATATGGTGAATGTAATGAAGTTGCCCGTTTTCAAGGGTTGGGAAATGATGACCCAAACTAGTTTTGGTTCATTGCGAAGGCTGTATGGATAGCCCAAAACATTACAAATGATCAGATGAAGAAAGAAACGTTGGTTACTTCTTTACAGGATCACGCACTAACGTGGTATATTAAGTACTGCATTGGTAACCCAACGACTGTGTTGGTAGACATTTAGACTGTGCTGAATAAGGAATTTAGTAGGCCCAAGTCTGAAGTGCAATCAACCGTTGGATTCAAGTAAATCATGACGAAGTTGGGAGAGACACACTGGGAGCTAGATCAGAGATTGAAATGCAATATCCATGAAACTAACATGAGTCTTACAGATGGGCAACACCGCAAATGGTTTATGGCTTCACTCTTGCCTCATTTAAGGGTTGCTTTATCAGAACAAAAGATTAGGACCCAGGTGAAAGCCCTGGAGATTGCGATGAGATTGCATGAGACACCGATTCAAGATGTTGCTTTGGGAGTTCAACAGATTGACGCAGAGTTGCAAAATCTTTGCCTAGAGTTCCAAAGTTTGAAGAAAGATAGAGTGGCTTGGCCTGAGATGCGCGAAGAAGTTTGGTGTCTGAAATGTAAGAGTTAGGGGCATGATAAAGATCATTGCCCTATCTTCGCGAATTATGTTGCAGGAGGAAGGCCAATGCCTCTGAGGCTGGAAACTCGAGCAGGGCCAAGTACAGGGCCCATGCTATTGTGTGCTATCTGTCAGGTAGATGGAAAACATGTGACAGTCAATTGTCACTTGCTACAGGAATTTGTACAAACACCACAACAACTCTTTTGCAACTTTTGCAAATCAGTGGGTCACGATGAGCACAACTGGCATAACTATAAGTTAATGATGGAAAGAATGCTCGTGTATCGAATGCAGACAGAAACTCAGCCTTCGAATCAAGGCATTGGGGGTGCGTGAGGAGGATACCAGGGGAATGGATGAAGCCGAGGCAGAGGAAGACCTGCAAGAGGTCGGGGAAAGTTATTTGCTACAATTGTGGAGGGCCAGGACACTACGCACGAGAATGTATGAACCCAACATGCATGTCATGCTGATAATGTACTCAATTTGACCACATGACAAAAGACTGCAATGTATTAATAGCTAAGATGCGGGAAAAGGGGACACAACCTCAACAACCTACATAGAACATGCAGATGATGAGGGTTGAACCCCATGAAGAAGATCCTAATGTGAATATAGTGTTGTGAAGTGGAATGATGACTAGTGAAGATAAGGGAAAGAAACCTAAAGAAAATGAATGGGTCCGCAAAGCTCCAGAAAAGGAGGTTGGCTTTGATCTAGAGTGTGCAAAAGAAACCTTCATGGAAGCAAAGAAAAGCTTTGTTGAGGCTTCTACCTCAAGAAGTCAGGATAAGCAGTCTGAAGAAATGGACCCATCCATGCTTACTACTTTTTTGGAGACCTATATGAAGCTACTATGTGATAGCAAGGCCGCGAAAGGATTACAAGAGTTGATAAATAAATGTGTCGGCAAAGAAAATGCTCCCAAGGGACCATGCGTGGTCAGGAAAATTGGTAAACATAAGGCAAGAATAGGGCATGAGATGAGGCTCACTGCGCAAATAGGAGAGTATGAAATAGACCAAGTTATTTTGGATCTTTGGTCAAATGTGAATGTTTTGCCTAAAAAGACATGGGAGAGAATGGTGAGACCCGCGCTGCAGTGATCTCCGATTCAATTGTTGATGACGAATCAACAAAAGATTATCCCCATAGGAAGATTGCATAGTGTGACAGTAGATATTGAAGGCGCGAGCAAGTTGGTTGATTTCAAAGTGATACAGATTGTCGATGACAACAATCCCTACCCAGTGCTCCTTGGGATCAACTGGGCTATTCACATTAATGGGGTGATCAATTTGAAGAAGTGGACAATGTAATTTGAGAGGAAATTGCTTCACGCAGTAGTAACTTTAGACCCGGCAGAAGGACCGTGCTATACTGAACCGGTCCGTGGTTATGAAAGTGACGATGATTTGGAACAAATCTACAAAATAACATCGCAAGACCAAGATTGGGTGAATTCGAAAGAAGATGGATGCATTAAATGGGACTGCAAAAGTTCCTGTACATCAGATTCGGATGAGGAGTTGGAACACTAGCAGAATAGGTTGTACGAAGTATCTACAATGCACTGTAACATGATGACTAAATCGTTGCACTGTGTATCATCGGAGGTAAGGAGTTTGCCTTATTATGATGGTCTAGCTGACGTAGATAAATTTTTGGATGCATTTGAAAGGAAAGTGCCTGAGAAGCATCGCTTCCAAGCACTGGATTTGGCATTGTGCGCTACGCCCGTAATATGGTGGGGTACGCATAAAGACAATTTTGATGGATGGCACAAATACAAAAGAATGATGAAGGTTTGGTTTGGTTGCCCAAAAGTGTTATTGACATAGAAATATGATGGGAGGAGTGATCCATGAAATCAATTAGAAAAATGGATTGATGCTTATGGAACCGAGCTGCAACTAGAGTGGGTGCATTTGTTCTGTCACACTTTGGACGTAATACCAATGAATTGGTATTTGGAAATAGAGCTCTGCCATGGCACGAACGAATGGGATATTTTGAGATAGGGATTCGTGATGACATTCAACTTTGAGGATGGATTCAAGTGCATCAATGAAGAATTGCAGGAGGTCAAAGCAATGATCTTCAGAATATCGCAGGACCCTTTAGATTTGATTCAACTAGATTGGACCTCCTAGCTGCACCATGAGCTAGAGTGCTACAATGTGACTGCTGAGGAAGAAGTGGAGGATCCAAGGAAAATTAATATCCCATAGGCGGAAGGTCACTGCAAAGTTGAGGGATCATAAATAGAGAATCTAGATATAACCGCACTGCTGAAAACTAGACAGGTGAACATTGGAACAGAGGCGGAGCCGAAGTTTTCGAATAGAGGGGACTATTGGGATGATGCTACGGTTGATAAGGTCATTGAGTTGCTTCACGAATATCAGGATTTGTTCCCTACAAAGTTTTCTGACTTGAAGGGGATAATAGGTGATTTAGGGGTGATGAAAATATCGTTGAAACCAAACGCGAAGCCTATGAAGCAGAGGCCATATCGCCTTAATCCTAAGTATAAGGAAAAGGTCTGCTTGGAGTTGGACAAGATGTTGGAAGCGGGTATTATTGAACCAATGGAGGAGTCTGATTGGGTAAGTCCTATGGTGGTTTAGGAAAAGAACCATAAGGATGATATAAGGATTTGCGTAGATCTCAGGAAGATGAATGATGCTTGCATTCATGATCCTTTCCCAACTCCATTCATGGATGAGGTATTGGATAAATTTGGAGGATAGGAAGCATATTCGTTCACTGATGGGTTCTCAGGATACCATCAAATAAAGATCGTACCAGAAGATAGGAGTAAGACTACCTTCATGACTGAGTGGGGATGATTTCAGTATATAGTAATGCCTTTTGGACTTAATAATGCGCCAACAATCTTTTCGCATGTAGTCATTGCGACATTCGAAGAGTTCATTCATAAGTTTTTGGAGATATACTTTGACGATTGGACAATGTTTGGACTGATAAAACGCCATTTAGCTAGTTTCTGCTTGATGCTGGATACGTGCTGGAAGTATCAGATCGCGTTAAACTTGAAGAAGTGTTTATTTTGCGTCCCTTTTGGAATCTTTTCGGGTCATGTAGTGTGCAGACAAGGATTAATGTTGGGCCTATCTAAGATCACAGTTATTATCAATTTGGAGGCACCAAGGAGTGTTAAAAAACTGCGCACAACGCTGGGTCATACTGGTTATTATCGAAAGTTCATCAAGAAGTATGCTCAGATTATCGCGTCGATGGAAAAATTGTTGAAGAAGGATGCTAGATTCTACTAGAATGTGTATGACATGCATAGAATGGGATATTTTTGACAAAAAGGTGCTTGGAACAATCTGGCTATGCCTAGCAGCATCGGTAGCATTTAATATTTCAAAGGAAACAACAATAGAGGGTTTAATGTCAACATTGGCCAAACTATGTGAAAAACCCTCGACCTCAAATAAGGTATTTCTTTTGAAGCGCTTATTTAATATGAAGATGTAAGAAGGTGGATATTTTGCTGATCATTTCAATTAATTTAACATAGTTACTAGTCAGTTAAGTTCTGTAGGGGTAACTTTTGATGATGAAGTTAGGGCTCTGTTATTTCTGTGCACATTGCCAGAAAGTTGGAATGGTTTAGTTATGACAATTAGTAACTTTGTCTCTAGATCTAGTACTTTAAGGCTTGATGATGTTGTCAGTGCAATCCTTAGGGAAGAAATGTGACGAAAAATCTCCTGTGAGACATCAAATAATTCTTTGACTGCAGAGGCTAGGGGAAGAAAAATGGAAAGAGGAAAGAGCCTTGGATATAACAGTAAGTCAAGAAAAGGCATATCCAAGTCCAAATCGGGGATAGTGTGTTGGAAATGCAAGAATAAAGGACACTTGAAGAAAGACTGCAAGTCTCAGAAAGGAAAAGAAGGAGACGCACAAGAAGAAAATAATCATGAAGTGAATGTAACAGGTGATGTGTTGCAAGATGCTTTTATTCTTTCATTAGAAAATATTATTGATTCCTGAGTGGTAGATTCAGGGTCCTCATTCCATGCCACACATAATAGGAAACATTTTCATGATTATGTTCAAGGAGATTTTGGATAGGTTTGATTGGGTGATGATAAACCCTGTAAAATCATTGAAATGGGTACAGTTTTCATAAAACAAAAGAATGGAAATCAATGGCTATTGAAGGAGGTAAGGCATGTTCCAGATCTGAAGAAAAATCTGATTTCAATAGGGCAGTTGGGAGGTGAAGGTTTCATAACTACTTTTGATGGATAAAACCTCAAAGGTCACTAAAGGATCCCTGGTAATAGAAAAAGGAGAAAAGTTTGGTACATTGTTTTTATGCAATGGTATTTCTAATTTTGTTAATGCTTTAACCTCTACAGGAGAAGATACAACACTGTGGCATCATAGGCTCAGGCACATGAGCGAGAAGGGGATGTAAATTCTTCACTCAAGAAATTTGTTGCCAGGTTTGAAGCATGTTGATTTAGAATTATGTGATAATTGTGTTTATGGAAAATAGAAGAGAGTCAAATTCCTCAGAGTTGGGAAAGAAAAGAAGAGCGAAAAATTAGAGCTTGTGCATACATATGTATGGGGACCTGCTCAGGTATCATCTCTTGGTGGATCTCATTATTATGTTACTTTTATTGATATTGCAACCATAAAAACTTGGATTTATTGTATTTGAAATAAATCTAATGTATTTGATACTTACAAGAAATGGAAACCTTTGGTTGAAAATGAGACAGGAAAAAGGTTGAAGTGTCTCAAATAAGACAATGGAGGTGAATATTGTAGCAAAGTGTTTGATATGTACTGTTCAAAGAATGGAATTTGCATAGAGAAGATAGTTTCGAGAACACCACAAGAAAATGGTGTTTCAGAAAGGATGAACAGGACAATTATGGAGCATGCAAGGTGCATGAGATCGCATGTAGGATTGCCTTTACAATTTTGTGTAGATGTTGTAGATACTGTTGTTTATCTAATAAATAGAGGGCCTTCAAGTTCCTTGAATGGTAGTATTCCAGAGGAGGCAAGGACAGGTAAAAAGGTAAACTACTCATTTTTAAAAACTTTTGGTTGTGAATCCTTTGTCTACATTAATAAAGAAAATACAACAAAGCTTGAGGAAAAATCAAAGAAATGTACTTTTATTGGATATGGTGTTAATGATTTGGTTATTGATTTTATGATTATGAAAAACACAAAATCATTAGGAGTAGAGATGTCATATTCAATGAAAAAGTTTTGTATAAGGATCAACTGCAAGAAAAGAAACAAGAAAAATAAAATAGAGAATGCACATTGCTTGATGAGATAACATAAAAAGTGATAGTGACTGAAAATCATAATGATCAATGGCCAGAACAACAACCACAACAACAACAAGCACCTCAAACACTTGAAAGTGGTGTTAGAAGATCTACCCAGATAAGTAGACCCCCTGAATGATACTCTCCTTCATTATATTATGTACTGTTGACTGATTCTGGTGAACTAGAATGTTATGAAGAAGCAGTGCAGGTAGAAACCAAGAAGAAGTGGGAGCAAGCAATGAAAGAAGAGATGGACTCCTTAGCACATAACCAGACTTGGGACTTAGTCAGGTTGCCTACATGTAAAACAACATTGTAGAATAAATGGGTTTACAAGTTTAAGGAAGAAGATGGAGGTAGAAGAAGGTATAAAGCTAGACTTGTGGTGAAAGGGTTTGCATAGAAAAAGAGTATAGACTTTGATGAGATATTTTCTCTTATTACTAAAATGATTTCAATCAGCACTATTTTAAGTTTAGTAGCAGTTGAAGATTTTCATCTTGAGTAGTTAGATGTAAATACAACCTTTCTCCATGGGGATTTGGAGGAAGAGATATATATGCAGCAGCCACAAGGATATGAGGTAAAAGGTAAGGAGAAACTAGTGTGCAGGTTGAAGAAGAGCTTGTATGGCTTAAAACAGGCTCCAAGCCACTAGTATTTAATATAAGATAGGTTTATGTCTGGACAAGGTTATACTAGATGTCACTGTGATCATTGTGTTTATCTCAAAAAGAAAAATGATGGCAGCTATATTATATTGTTTTTGTATGTAGATGGCGTGATTGTTGAAGGTTCTAACATGTAGGAAATAAATGTGCTCAAAACAAAATTGGCGAACTCATTTGCAATGAAGGATTTGGGTGCTGCAAAACAAATCCTTGGTATGAGAATAAATAGAGACAGGAAGAATTGAAAACTAACATTGTCTCGGAGTGAGTACATAGAAAAGGTGCTGAAAAGATTTAATATGCAAAATGCAAAACCAGTTAGTATACCTTTGGCTAGCCATTTCAAACTAAGTAAGGAGGTGTGTCCCAAGACTCACGTAGAAATGGCTGATATGTCTAAAGTTCCATATGCATCAACATTTGGAAGCTTAATGTATGAAATGGTCTGCACAAGGCTTGATATTGCACATGCAGTGGAAGTTGTAAGCAGGTACATGAACAATTCGGGGAAAGAACATTGGATGGAAGTGAAGTGGATTCTCAGGTATTTGAGAGGTACCACAAATCAAGAATTATGCTTTGGTGGTTCAAACATTGCTCTATAAGGATATGTTGATGCAGATATGGTGGGTGATAGAGATAACAGGAGGAGCACGACAGGGTATGTGTTTATAGTAGGTGGAACAACTGTCAATTGGGTTTCAAAAATGCAAAGTGTTGTTGCACTCTCAACAATAGAAGCAGAGCATGCTGCTGCTACAAAGGCTAGTAAAGAAATGATTTGGTTACAAAGGTTTTTGGATGAATTGGATAATAAGCAGGAGTTGGACAGGTTATACAGTGACAGCCAGAGTGCCATACATCTTGCAAGGAACTCTGCATTTCATTCCAAGACAAAACATATACATCTCAAGTCTCATTTCATACAGTCAGCATTGGAAGATGGATAGTTGAAGCTAGCAAAAATACACACTAGCCATAATCCTGCAGATATGTTAACAAAAGTTGTAACTAGGAAGAAACTGAGATTTTGCTCAGTTCCAATTGGTCTTCAAGTATGATGAAGAAGATGAGAAACAACTAGGTCCAAAGTGGAGTCATTGTCCAACAAATGAAGTAGCAGTGGAGTTGCTATAATCAGTCTCTGAGTTGGAGATTGTTGGGTGTGGAGCCTAGTTATATTTTGTATTCAAAGGTATTGCCGCATTGGACCCCAGTTTGTAATGGGGCAGCAAAGCCACCCGTAAAATATACATTCAGAGGGGTCCAAGGGGGGCGACTACCCTCGAAGCTAAAAATAGATGTAAAATTTCCTTGCAAAATGTTGTAATTTCGTAGTCAATCTAGACCGTTCATTAGGCGGAGATCTGAAGCCTTTTGTGCTTCCTTCTTCTTCTCTTTCACTGTTGCCATCACAACTATGGCTTTCTTTGCTTCACCTTCGACAGCCTTACTGATCCATGTGCCTGCATTAGATGGGGTGAGCCAGTGGCTCGGAAATTATTGACGACCCCCATAATTTCATCTTCGGTGACTAGGTATGGCAACTTGTGCCATGTTCTTGTGGCACCTTTCTTCGTTCGGATATGCAGATTATGAAAATCTGCCTTGAAATCAGCAACATTGGCATACTACGCATGCAAGCTATGTGATAACTATGGTGCCTGGTTAATCACCATCCTCAACTCCAATTCAAACAAGATACAAAATATTTTAGTCTCCATGACACGCTCAGGGTCCTTGGTCACCCACATAGAGGCAAGCTTCGCGGCCTTGCATAGATCTAGATCATGTTGCAAAAACTAGATTTCTTCTGGTGTCCTCCATGACAGTGACACGATAAAAAAAGTAGCCAGGCATAATGAAATTCTTTTCCCTCATTCTAGGCCTCTCGACAATATTCCAAAAATTCATGACATAAATACTTAGCCCAATTATATTGGACTCACTTGGTCCACTGCGTAGCCAGAGATACCACTAGCGCTGAAACTTCATCAACACGACATTTCCTCATGATCTTTTGGGTAGTATTTGTGTTGCGAATTGCACCGTGCCATCTGATATGGAACTGCTCACATAGCCACATGACTTCTTCACCAACCCAAATTTGATCTTCATCTGATCTTCTAGATTCTTCTCCTCTGATTTTCTGATGAAAGAATCTGCATGGTCTATTCCTTGATAAAGCAATATTGTTATCCAGTGAATCAACATATTCGTGATTGGGATGGACCCTCCTAACCAAAGGAATCCATCATGAACCAGCGTTAATAATTGACACACACAAACCATGTTAATGGCACTCCGGATAAAATGCGGCACCCATAACATGTTTAACAACCTTGCACATTCAACTTCGGCCATCCACTTCATTGGTTCAAGCTGTGTAACATCTGACTCCTCATAGTATACATTCTTTAGGTACTTGCTTAGTTTGAGTTGTGGGAACTTCACGTTATCCCCTAAGTCCCAATCCTCCATTTTTAAGTACGGTATTTGGGCCAACAGATTTCCCTCAAAAGGTACATTTTTTGGCAGCAATGGTGTAGAGACCATGACTTTCTTTGAATCTGGGTCTCTATGAACCTTGGCATTGGATTTCCTTGGTGGTTTTTAAGGTAGTAGCTGAGTAATCAATACGGCTTCATCTACATCAACTTCTTCAATCCCCATCGTGAGCTCTTCTTCATTTAAGTCCAGGGGCTCTGTTAGCTACTTGGTTCTATCCATTTTCCCCTTTTGTGTGACCTCTGTGGGATTTTTTCATGGAAATTGCCACACTCGCGCTTGTTGAGGCTTCTTTTGCTTCTTCTCTCCGGTCGTAGAAGTAGATGGTTTAGGTATTGGTGAACTAGGCGTTGTGGTCGACAAAGTTGTAGGCACAGGTTGGGCCGACTCAGGTCAGGTTGCCATCATTCTCTCCAGGAATCTTTCGCATTGCCAATCTATTAAATTCCTGAATCCTGACTGTGAAATATTCTCTTGAAGTATTTCCCAATAATTTGGAGACATACAACAATTCTTTTGGCACAATCTAAAGTGCAAAAGCTCCAGGAAAATTCTCAGGAAGAAAAGTGTTTGAATGTGGAGTAGGATGTTGTATTTATAGCCCAATTTGAATTCAAATCCATCCGTTGCCTCGAGGTCCCTATCATTAATGCGTTTTTAGCAGTAAATTTCCAAAGATATGCATCTTAAATTCTCCCCCCACTCCCTTTAATGCAAAAATCGCCATCCAATCATCTACAGTTCTTCTAATGGTCACTTTTTGGCCCGGTTGAATGGGACTCACCATTCTAGAACAATTCCTTCTTCACAACTTTCCTCTATGCCTTTCCTCAATTCGTCGTGCATCCCATTCACTTCGCCCAACCATCCTTCTGGTAGTGTAGTTTATAGTCTTGCATGCCCTTGTAACTACTTGGAGTATTAAGACTATCCTGCATCCATATAGTCATTGTGCAGGGGCAAGATCACCACTATACAACTTTAATCGGCTTCCATTGACCTTTCCTAGAAACAGTTCCCCATTCAACTTCACAAGATGAATTGCACCTCCATCCATAATCTCCTTGATGATATAGTGCCCTAGCCAATGCATTTTAAACTTTCCCAGAAACTTCATGAACTTACTGTCATACCATAATTCCAAATCTCCACTCTTAAAGGTGTGTTGTTTAATATGGCGATCGTGCCATGCCTTTTCACGATCCTTCTGCACTTGCTGATGAAAACTAGCCAAGAAGCGATCTTCCTCCAACTCAACTAACTATGCGAGGCATTCTTCCATAGTATCGCGATTGGCCATATTTGTAACTGCAGTGATCTGCAAACTTGGTAAGATGCACTCCATTGGCATCATAACTTCTTGTACATAAACCCATCTAAATGACATTTGCCAAGTCAATTTTTTATAGGTAATTCTATACGCCCATAGAACAACTAGTATGCGTACATCCCAATCATTCTGTTTTGCATTACAAATATTCCTTAAGGGATTCTCTATAATTTTATTAAAGGCTTCCACTGTTCTGTTCGCTTGAGGGTGATACAATGTACTTTTCTGATGATACATCTGGAAATCTTCGAGAAAGGCATCAATTGTTTTTTTCAAGAAGTGTGAACCCCTATCGCTCATCAAAATCTTAGGGCAACCAAACTGAGACAAAATTTATACAAAATTTATTCAAAATTAACTTCGCAGTTGTGGCCATGCTACAATCCTTCACGGGTTGTGCCTCTTCCCATCTGGTCAAGTATTTGGTTGTTGTAATGATGTATCTTGCTCCGGTCTTCTTTCCTAGTGGCAGAATTGGTCCCACGAATTCTACTACCCACTTATCGGATGCTTGTAATGAAACTTGTGGGTTCATAGGTAATTTATCCCTTTGCGATGGCCTCCCCGTTCTTTGACAAACATCGTAATGCCCAACAATAATCCTTGGAATCCCTAGTATGCACAGTCGGCCACCATTGTCCTACTCGTAGGATCTTTCGTGCAGTTTCTCTTCCCACATAATGTCCCACCACAACTCCTCCATGCGCTTTAGCGAGTATACTTGGTCGTTCATAGTCTAGGACATACCTACGCAACACTTTGTTAGATCCCATTTTATATAAGTGCCCTGCAATAACAGAGAAATCTGCAACCCTGACCTCCAATTCTTTTTTTTGCTACGTTGTATACTCTTTAGGAGCTGTACCTGTAGACAAGAATTGGATTGTCTGCAAAATGTTCGTCTATGATGCGCACAACAAAGAGCTACGCATCAGGCAATCCTTCATCCAGATTCGTAGGCTCGTCACCATTCTCAATCCATGAGAGGTGATCTAGTCCAACATTTAATCTCCCTTGCTTCACTTTAAAATTTAAAATGTTTTTTAAAATGCATTAAAATGCTCTAAAAACATCTTTAAATGCTTTAAAAACTATTTAAAAGGGTTTAAAAATGATTTAAAATCTTTTAAAAACTTTAAAATGCTTTTAGAATGCTTTAAAAACATCTTAAAATGCTTTAAAAACAATTTAAAATGCTCTAAAAATAATTTAAAATACTTTAAAATGCTTTAAAAACATTGTAAAATGCTTTAAAAACATTTTAAAATGCTTTAAAAACATTTTTAAAGGATTTTAAATGCTCCAAAAACAATTTAAAATGCTTTCAAAATAACTAAAATCATTTCAAATGCTTTTAAAATACTTTAAAATGCTTTTCAAATGCTTTAAAATGTTTTTTAAATGCTTTAAAATGCTTTAAAAAAATTTAACATGCTTTTAAATTGCTTTAAAATGTTTTAAAATGCTTTAAAAACATCTTAAAATGCTTTAAAAACAATTTAAAATGCTTTAAAAATAATTTAAAGTACTTTAAAATGCTTCAAAAACATTTTAAGATGCTTTAAAAACAATTTAAATTGCTTTAAAAGCAATTTAAAATGCTTTAAAAATGATTTTAAATACTTAAAAAATAATTAAAAAAATTAAAATGATTTAAAATGCTTTAAGAACAGTTTAAAATCATTTAAATTATCTAACAACAATTTAAAATGCTCCAAAATGCGTTAAAAACAATTTAGAATGCTTTAAAAACAAATTAAAATGCCTTAAAATGCTGGACTAGATCACCTCTCATGGAATTTAAGGCAGCAACCATCTACAAATTCCCCCCCCAACACAAAATTGTTGACCAGGTAATTCAAAGTATAATGGCCTATACACATTTCAAAGTGCGCACCCAACAAATAGTGCCTGAACTTCTGAAGCACATACACCATTGCTAATCCTTTGCGCTCTAAGGTTGAATAATTCTTTTCTGCCTTAGATAACTTTCTGGTTGCAAACACTATCAGATGGTCAATATCACCTGTGCATGGATGGGTTAGCACAGCTCCTAATGCTATGCAAGATGCATCTACATGTATGTGGAATTCCTTCTTCCTGTTGGGGAACACTAGAATAGGCAATGTGACCATTTTTTCCTTCAATACATCTAAACTCTTATGGCAATCATCATCCTAGCAAAACGTCACATCCTTCTTTAGCAATATCTCCATGGGCGCAATGATCTGCGCATATTTTTTGATGAATTTCCTATAATATCCTATGTGGCCCAATGTCACGTGCAACTATTTGACATTCCTCGGAGGCTCCAAATTAATAATATTTGCAATTTTGGTAGGGACTACCATCAACCCCTGCTTACAGACAACAAGGCCCAAAAGTATCCCATATGGTATGAAAAATATGCACTTCTTTAGATTAAGGGATATCTTATACTTTCGACAAGTATCTAGCATGAGGCAAAGACTAGCAACATACTCCTTTACTAATTGAAACATTGTCCAATCATCAAAGTAAACCTCCAAAAACTTATGAATAAATTCTTTGAAAGCTGCGACTACCACCCTAGAGAATATTACAGGGGCATTCTTAAGTCCAAAGGGCATAACTGTTTACTGAAAACAACCCCATTCATTAGCGAAGGTATTCTTACTCTGATCCTCCAGCGTGATTTTGATTTGATGATACCCTGAGAACCCATCGGTAAACGAATAGGTTTCCTGACCTCCAACATTCTCTAATACTTCCTCTATGAATGGCATAGGAAATAGATGATGGACACAAGCATCATTCAACTTTCTCAAATCTACAAACATCTGAATTTTTCCCTTCGTATTTTTTTCCTGAACCACCATAGGATTAACCTAGTTAGATTCTTCGACATGCTCAATAATCTCCACTGCAAGCATCTTATCCAATTATTCGTGCATTTTTTCCTTGTACTTAGGATTCAACTGATATGGGTGCTGCTTCATTGGCTTCGCATCTAGATTTAGAGTGATCTTCATGACACAAAGATCACCTACTATACCCTTCAGATCAATGAACTTTGTGGGAAACAAGTCCAGATATATTCCTATAAGAACTCCGCGACTTTTTCCACTATGTCTTCTTCCCAGTAATCACCTATATTTGCGAACTTTGGCTACATTTCTGACCCAATATTCACCTGCTTAGTATTCAAGGGTTTTGAGATGTAAGGGACTTCTACCTTAGGCCTCGCAACTTCACGTTGTCCTTCTGACTTGGGGATACTAATGTTCCTAGGATCTCCCTCACCTTCCTCCGCAGTCACATTGTAGCATTCTAGAGCATGGCACAGCTGTGTACTTTAGTTGGGTTGTACCCACATGACAGGTTCTTCTGGAATTCTAAATATTTCAGCTTTGATCCCCTATAATGCTTCTTCAATACACTCAAATCCATCCTCAAAATTGAAAGTTAACAAAAAACTTTCCTTCAAAACATCCCATTCCATGGTTTCGTGTCGCAACTCTGTTTCTAAATACTAGTTCATTGGAATCGTATCCAACGTGTGGAAAAATATGTGAACCCATTCTGGTTGTGGTTCTTCTCCCCATGCTTTCGTCCATCAATCCAGATGCTCATGTGAATCATCCTTTCCTGTATATTTCTCTATAATGCAGGTATTGGCATACCCAAACCAAAACTTCATCATCCGTCGACATTCCTTCCAATCTACAAAGTTGTTCTTATTTGTACCCCACCATCTGGAAAGCGTAGCTCTCACTGTGATGTCTAATGCCTGTAACCGATGTTTCTCTAGTACATCCCTTTCAAATTTATCCAGAAATAAATTGACATGTTCTAAACCATCTGTTTGGTCAATTTAGTGTGATCTAAATTGTTATTTAAATGTCAACCCGTGGTTCGTAAACTGACGAAGTGAAGTGTACTATATGTACTAGATAACCATTTCCTTAGTCTTTTGTCGTTTTAAGCTTTTTAGTTTGTTTTCAGATTTATTTTTCCTTAATGTTTGATGGTGAGGATGAAAGTGAATTATGGAGTGTAGACGGTGATGGTTTCTAAACTTGAAAGTGCTCAAAAGAAAGCTTTACAATAACTAAAATGAAATCAATTCTTAAGAGAAAATACATGCATCAAATAGTGAACTAATGACAATGGCCCAATATCCTTGCTGCTGAAATGAAAAGAAAGCAAAAACTGAAAAAACAACTCAAACTTAAAGCAAAGCAACTAATTCACACTACTTTAACTTTTTAGATCCTTTACCCTTCAGCTCAATCTACCTTGGGGAAGTAATCATGAACACGTTAAGCAATATGATATCTAAATGGCAAGAAAGTAAATTGCATAAAAGAAACTAATCACACTACTTGAATTCTTCAAATCCTTTACCCTTCAGCTCAATCTACCTTGGGGAAGTAATCATGAACATGTCAAGCAATATGATATCTAAATGTAAATTGCATAAAAGAAACTAATCACACTACTTGAACTCTTCTAGTCCTTTACCATTCAGCTCAATCTACCTTGTGGAAAGCAACCATGAGTAATCAATATGACAACTAAATCACACTACAGTTAGTAATATTCTGATTTCTTGCTGATAAAGTCACTTGACCATAGAAAGAAACCATAAATTGATGGGCAGTATGATATCTAAATAGCAGAAAAATAAATAAGCAAATCTCAACTTGAAAAGGACAATGCTGAATTTAAACTTCAAAAAAAATGAAAGTTAGCAGGAAGGACAAGATGATCTCATATGCCAAAAGTTATCAAAAAGATGAAAAATTGCCCAGGCTACCTAAGAAAACCTATACAAAAACACTGATCAGTTTACAGTTCTAAGAAAACAAAGGTGAACATATAAACAACAGAAACATAAAACAACATATTATGTACAAACTAATGAGAAAAACAAAAACATAATAAAGCTAAATAAAATCTTTACAAGGCTTCAGCGTGCAGGGGCCCTCTGCCACTTCAACCAATCAACAAATAATCACATGGCTGAACTCAGAAAAGTCTTCTCATGTATTAAACAACAGCATATAAAACAGTGGGGTAATAAGATAACCAACAGTGCGGAATCACATAAACAGTTCAGAATTCATACATATCAAAAAGCTCTTTCACAGCGTTCAACGACGCGTTATTTATAATGCCAAGATACTAAAGCTAACAAACAACTTCTACGCTATTAACTGCGTTGTTGAAGACACGTAGATCTCTTCAGCCGAGATCTAGTGTAACTGTCATCATGTTTCTTAAATCTTCGGAGTGGTTGACTGTTAGATTCAGGTCTCAGGAACGATCTCCAGGTGTGCTGGTGCCTTCGTGAGCTGAGGACTGTGCCACGTATCATTCACGTGCCCAAAACAGTGACGTGCCACCGCTGAACTCTTTGGCTGGCCTTGTCTTTGACTTTGGTTGACCGCGGCCTCTCATGTATGATTTGGCCGATTTGAAGGGACACGTTCCATGTATCCGCCACCTGGAACTTGCCCATGTAGCTCGTTTCTTCATAGGACACCTGGAGCACAGCTTTTAACAAAATAGTTGCGGAATCCTGGGTTGGCTACGGAAATTTGTGCTGGCTGCGGAAACTGACAAGTTTCCGCAGCTGCATGAACAAAAAAACTAACCCAAACAACAGTCATAAGTATAGTCAGAAAACCATATAAACAGTCCTTTTTAGACTATAATGCAATGATTTAATAACTGGGTGAATGAAGTGAGTGGAGAAAGAAGGCTAAGAGGGTGTATAGGAAGGTGCAGGTTTGAGGCTCAACATACCCCCACTGTGAAGGTGTTGGATGTCCTCATGCAACCAAAATTGAGTTATTTTCCCTCTAATCCACATGCTCTGAGGCTTCTGCAAGGACGTCTAGTACTCTTTTCTTCTTCTTTGATGCCATCATCATCATCATCCTTGGCTTTCTAACTAGACATTTGAACTTGAGGTTAATCAAGGCTCTGCTTAACTTTTTGCATCTCTTCTTCAATCTTCTATTCTTCTTTTGCCATAGTCCCAAATGAAGCATAGTATTGTCATGGACAATTTTGTCTACCTTACCCTGCTCTTTAAGTGCTTCATTTTCTTGTATGATATGTCTATTTAGGACTTCTAGCTCAAATACTTCTTGTTTCAAAGACTGAACTTGTGCATTGTGCATCAAGTGGCAAAGAGGTACTTGGTCCTGCAGCTGATTTTTCTAAGGATTCCAGGTAATTGTATACCTCTTGCTGACTAGGATCTACCTCAGGTGACTTTCTCTGTCTAAACTCAAAATCTAGTGGAAAATGACTGCTCTCTCTTTCTGGCCGAAAAGGGCTTTCCTCACGTGGAGGACTTGATTCAAGGCTTGGCTGATCTGGAGATTTCTCAAGTGCTTCTTCACTTAAATCAATAAAGTGGGACTGATCTCCCTTGGTTTTCTTCCATTTCCCTTTTAGCTGAGAGCTCCTCCTTAAGGATGAACTCATAGTTTTCTTTTGTGCACTCTGTTTTCCTTTTTTCTTTTTCTTGGCCATGGCAGCAGCTTTAAGATCTATTAGCCTTTCTGACAGAGGCTGGTAGTCTTCTTCTAAGGATTGCTCAGGGGATTGATAGACCTCTTGAGTGGTAATTTTGCCTTTTTCTTTCTTTTGTTTCTTATTCTTGGGTTGGTCTTCTTCCTCTTTTTGGACAGTTTCTTGAATTTATTTTGTAGGGGAGTCCTGGGCTACAATATGTTTCTCCTTCCTCCTACTTTTCCTTGGGATTTTTGGTGGACTGCTTCCAGAGGCCTCAGATGGCTCTTGGAAGTAGTTTCTTGTTAAAAATTGTTCCCATGTATCCTTTGTTTTCTTCAACTGATCCTCTATAAGAATTTTTATGAGCCCATGATGGTAAAGATGAGGTTCAATGTTACCTACATGCTTTTGAACCATAACACTCATCTTTTTCAAACTTGATAGCAGGAAATGAGGCAAATTAAGAGTGTGAACATCTATGAAATTCATCATCATCCTGACATGATACATGTACATAGAGCCAAAACGACCTTCACATGTGATAAATTTCTGGATGACTAATAATAGACTAGACCGTTCCTCTTTTAATACATGCACAAGGATGCCTCTGGTGAATATAGTGGTATCCATACCTTGTTTTCGTAGCATGGTTCTCCAGATTTGATCGTCCACGCTTCTATTTTTAAACCACCTTTCTCCTTCTTGAGGTAGGCCCGTGGCAGCTACTATTGTGGCCTTGGTCACTGTAAACTTCAAGTCTCCAACCTCCACTGTTTGTCCTTTAAAGGACCTTGCAAAAGTTTTGGTCACTTCCTTGTTATACCCTTTGAATTTCTGAATAAATCGGAGCCATTTGACTTTCTTCAATAATTCCTTAACTTGGGGATAACCCTCCAAGTATTTTGGTCCTTCCGGCTCGGCTCTCAGCAATTTTCCCATCCTCTGCTTTAAATCCACTGAGGGTTCTTCTACGTATGAGGGTTAAGGAAGAATGGCTCTGTTACAGGGTTTTTAGGAGAGACTGTAGTGACTGGAATCGGGGTTTAGGATGACTGTAGTGGCTGCAATCAAAGTGTAAAGCAAACTGTAGTGGCTGCAGTCGGAAACAGAGAAATGCCCGAATCACAGGAGGATAGTGGGTGAGCAATGGTGACCGAGTTCATAAAATGAAATATGAGTGTATGTGAGGATTATGGTATAAGCGGAATGATAAGCGAGTGGAGTAACGGTAGGATTCTCCTGAGTCGGATGACTGTGTATGAGATTTACACGTCTCAACAGACGGATGCGGAAATTATGGCTGGGAAGAGCCGTAACATAATAGGTCATGTCTTAAGAGTACGGGTAATAAATGGAAGTGCAGTCATTCTTGAGTTTTGAACTCGGAGTAATCATAGGACCGTTAGGGAAATGAATGCGAGGTGTGTGGAGTGATAGTGCGGGATAAAAAGATAATGGCTAATATATTAAATAATTACACATAGGAGAACTGGTTATGGGTTAATAACTATACATAATTATGACTTGAAGTGTTCTTTGATAAATATTTTTGATCATACCTTTGGACACTTGTCAATCTTTGCTCAAGGTTTCTAACCAGTTGCTCTTCTTTGATATCTTGAAGATGCCCCATGTCTTTAGCTCACGTCCACCTGCATTTCATGATTTTGGCACTAACAGTTGATTATATTTTGAAAACAGAGTGATGCTGGCTGCGGAAATCGTTTCTAGCCGCGGAAACTGGTTCTGGCTACGGAAATGGTTCCCAGCTGCGGAAACTGAAACAACACCCCCTGAACTACATAAAGATAGCTTAGAGGAAAAACATCTGAATGAAAATAGTCCTGAAGGGGGAATTTTATTGATGGAATGGAATGGAATGAAAATGGAGTGAAAATGGAGTGAAGTTAAGTGAAATGGTGATGAGAATGAGATGGAGGTGAAATGAAATGGGTGAGTGAGATGAAGTGAAGATGGAAAGAACAGGAGAGGAGATTTTTTTTTTTGGAAAATATAGAGTGTCAGGTGTCCCTGATTTTCACTCTATATTTTCTGTATAAGACTGCCAATCCATGATTGGTTTTCAGGCTTATACACATTTTTTTTTTCAAAAACTACAAGAAACAAAGATTAGGCTGATGGGGGAGAAGGATTCTTCTCCACCAGCCTTATTGCAGAATTCTCTTGGAATATTTTGACAGCTTCCTCTTTGGAAAGTGGCTTATGATAAATTTTCAATCGGTGGCCGTTCACAATAAGAGGAGTCTGAAATTCATCAATGGTCTTGATTCTTACTGCTCCATTGTTAAAGACTTTATCAATCTCATATGGCCCAAACCAATGAGTCTAAAATTTTCCTTTGAAGTCTTTAAACTTGGAATCAAACAGTAAATCCCAATCTCCCTCTTGAAACTTTCTCTCTTTAATATATCTGTCATGCCACTTAGCTCTTTGATGTTGAACTAGATCAGTCCTTAGAATTGCATCTTGTCTGATCTCATCTAGCTCATTCAGCTGCTCCATTCTATGCTTTTGGGCTTCTGATAGATTCATCCCCAACTGGACTGCCATCTTGAAGGTCTTGACTTGAAACTCAATGGGGAGCAGGACTTCTTTCCCATAAACAAGTTCATAGGGAGAATGTACTGTTGTGTTCCTCCATGTAGTTCTGTAGGCCCATAAGGCTTCAGGAAGCCTTTCTGCCCAATCTCTTCTGTGGAGATGAACAGTTTTGGTGATGATGCTCTCAAGAACTTTTTTTGTAGATTCCATTTGGCCATTTGCTTGAGGATGGTAAGGAGTAGATTTTCTATGCTTTATTTTGTATTCTTCCATCAGCTTCTCCATCAAGTTAAATGTGAATTGACTTCCCTGATCTATCACAATTTCTCTTGGGACACCAAAACGAGTAAAAATATCCTCAAAAAGAAATTGAACAACTGAATTTTCAGTGGCAGAAGACAATGCCTTGGCTTCTACCCATTTAGTGACATAATCAGTGCGAACCAATATATATTTCTTTTGTCTAGATGGTGGATTGATTAGTCCAATGAAATCTAAAGCCCATTTTTCAAAGGGTTCGATGAGTACCTGTGGCTGCAATGGCATTTCATTTGAAAGAGTCGGTCTCCCAACTCTCTGGCAGCCGTCACACCTTCTGACATATTGTTTTGCATCTTTAAAGAGAGAAGGCCAATAATATCCTAAAGAAAGGAATTTATAGGCCGTCCTCTTGTCAGCAAAGTGTCCATCGCATGGTTCATCATGACATGCCTTGAGGATGTCAGGTATTTCATCTTCCCGAACACATCTTCTGATCACACAATCTAGCCCTGTTTTAAACAATTCATTAGAAATCCATGAATAATTTGAACTCTCCTGAATAATTTTCCTTTTCTCATTAGGAAATAAGTGTGGAGGTAGCTTCCCTGTAACCAAATAGTTAGCAATATCTGCATACCAAGGAGTCTTAGTAGTTACTGCAAACAAATATTCATCTGGAAACTTATCCTCTACAGGAGAATCTTCGTTAGTATTTTGGATTCTAGACAAGAAATCAGCTACTGTATTTTGTTTCCCTGGCCTATCCAACACAGTAATATTGAATTCTTGTAATAGTAAAATCCATCTTGTAACTCTGCCATTAGTAACAGGTTTGTTCATGAGGTATCTAATGGCAGAATGATCAGTATGGACAAAAGTTTCGTAGCATGTTATATAATGTTTAAACTTGTTGATTGCATGAACAACAGCTAAGAACTCTTTCTCAGTCACAATATAATTTAACTCAGTGTGAGTCAAATTATTACTGGTGTAGTAAATGGCATAAGGAACTAAATCCTTTTGACCCAACACAGCTCCTAGAGCTGTATCTGAAGCATCTGTAGAAATATGGAAAGGAAGTTTCCAATTTGGCCCTCTCAAAATGGGTGCTTCAGATATTCTTGTTTTCAAAGTTTCAAATGCAGATTGACAATTAGGATCCCATTTGAATTCACAATCTTTTGTAAGTAATTTGAAGAGTGGAGATGCTATTTGGTGAAGTTTTCAATAAATCTTCTATAATATCCAGTAAATCCAAGAAAACTTCTAACATCTTTTTGACAATTTGGAATAGGCAACTTTGAGATGACTTCAACTTTTGATCTATCAACTTTAATCCCATCCCTTGAAATATGATGTCCTAAAACAATCCCTTCAGTAAACATCATAAAGCATTTTTCATGACTCAATGAAAGGTTTGTTTCTTTACATCTGATAAGGACTTTTTCCAAATTCTCTAATGCCTCTTCAAATGAATCACCATAAACTGTAAAATCATCCATATAGACCTCTACACAATCATGGATTAGATCAGAAAAGATTCCTAGTACTGCCCTTTGAAATGTTGCGGGTGCATTACACAATCCAAAAGGAAGCACTTGGTAAGCAAAAGTTCCCCATGGACAGGTGAATGTGGTCTTATCTTGATCTTCAGGTGCCACCTGAATATGATTATAGCCACTAAAACCATCCAGAAATGAAAAGTATTTTTTGTCTGCTAGAGTATCTAATACCTGATCGATAAAGGGTAAAGGAACGTGATCCTTCAAAGTTGCTTTATTCAATTCCCTATAATCAATGCATACCCTCCATTTACCATTCTTTTTAGGTACTATAACCAATGGAGAAACCCATCGGCTATCTGAAATTGGATAAATGAAGTTTACATTGAGTAGTTTTTGGAGCTCTTCTTCAACTATCTCCCTAAGGTTTGGATTCATCCTTCTCTGAGGTTGTTTGATTGGTCTACTGTTTTCCTCGATGTAGATGTGATGAATGCAAGTCTTAGGGTCAATACCTTTCATATCAGTATACTCCCATGCAAATGCAGTAGAATGTTTTTGCAATATTTTGGTTAGCTCTTCCTGTTGTGATCTTTCCAAGTTTTTGTTGA
>APFE030176295.1:0-20160 GCA_000404065.3 Pinus taeda
ACCTCCCAAGAGGAGACACACATGAACCCGAAGGATCCATCTAACATCCAACGAAATAGTCAACAACGAATGCGACGATCGTTACAACCAATAAATGAGGAAATATATATCTAGTATCCCAAGGAATACTCCACAAGGATGGGAAAACAATAACAACCATTCTCAATAAGATAAGCGCCAAAATAACCGAAATACTTCAACTATATTAGCACATGTGAAAGCAAACATGAAATACAAATGTCCACATAATAGTCTTACAAACACTCATATTCCGTGCATGAAGAACATGTTGGCCTTAAAGGATTATGTCAATAAGTAAAAGTTCCAAGACACATGTTTACAATGTACATCACTAGTCCTAATAGTGGGACATTAGAGCCACTCCTTGCTCCTCAAAGAACTAATTGATCTCTCTATTTCCTTGCGGGAGGGGCCTAGGTGAAAATTCCTTTGCATACAATGAGGGAGTATATATAACCAAGGGTGACTCTTTAACTACCCTCCTGGTTGTTTGACTTCCTATGACTTTTCAACTTACATGACTCTTTACATTCCATGTGTGTCCTTTGGACTTCCACTTTACAATACATTTGCGTACCATATACATGGTCCACAATAGTGATGTGGCATATGACAACTCATGACATGACATGACACGACACTGCTGACATGGACTACTTGACGATGTGGAAATGTGAATTCATTGTTGGTGCTAAGTGTTGGATGCCTTCTTGGATATGCTTTCTCTTCACCTCTGCATGGCTTGGTGATGCATAATATTTAATGATCTTTAGTATTGGATGGTTGTTGCAATGTCCCTTTGCTTTCTCTCGATTGATCAACTTGTGGGTTCAAATACAAGAGAGTATTTAGGCATGCTTCCTTCATGTTCTCCTTCTCCATCACCTTTCGATGACATGATAGTGTACATGTTCTTGCAATTCACTCATGACAAAACGACATCAATCTGAAAACCCTAGTCTAATTTGATGCATTTTGATCCATCAACTAAGCCCTAGACAAGTGGCGGGATGGGAAGAGGGGCCTAGGACTATGCATTGTGCAGTTTCAGTAGTTAGGTGGAGAGCTTGGGTTGTGAAACTACGCAATGTGCAACTTAGGGTAGCTTGAATGACATGGTTGCGCAATTTTGGAGGTAATGGGGTCAGGCTGAGGGAAAGGACATTGGGAAACACAACTGCATAGTTTTGGATGTAAAGGGAGGTTGCGCTTTTGCACATTATGTAGTTCCAATAGTCGAGGTAAAATCTTGAGGGTTGAAGATATGAAATGTGTCATTCAAGGCAGTTGGGAGACATAACTGCACAACTTTGAGGGTCAAGGTTAGGAGCTAAGCACAAGAATTGCATAGAGTAGTAGCTTTAGGAGACATGGACTGCGCATTGTACAATTCCAAGCAACAAGTTCATAGCTTAGAGGTCTGAGATTGCATAGTGCGTAGTTGAGGTGGGCCTCGATGAATCGAAGTTTCTTTGTCAGGAAGATTTTCTAAAAATGGCTGAGTGTGGGATAGGTGATGAACTGTGATGAACCTTAACTGCAATCACACGCTTAACATACTTTGATGACATAACAACATAGATCATTGGGGCAAGTGAAGGAATAATTTCCATTTGTGTGACTACCTAACGATAAAATATGACAATTGCGACACTTGTGAGATAATGCTCAAGAATTTTTGTATGGATGCAACATATGTTTACATGTTTGGGGAAACTCATATACATGAAGACCGACCTTCAAAACCATCATAATGGGCTTGCAAACATTGCACGACAACCAAGCATGCAAAAATGCGATAGTTAACCCAATATGCAAAAGGGACCAGATCCCTATAGGAAAGCTCATGAAATGAGCTCTAGTGTTTACAACAACAATGTACAACCTTTAGCTTACTGAACATTTTTTTAGTTTATTTTTGGATCTACCTTTATTATCTCAACTCTCTCATAATCTTGCACATTTAGAGTATTCTTTGATCATTCTTTAATTGGGGGAAATAGGGAAAAGGAAGGAAAAGAAAGTAAGAGGAAGTAAGGATCAAGCAAGGAAGAGCAAGACTCAAGTACCTACAATGGGATTACTTACATCTTTCAAGTTGCATGTATGATTTCCTTGATATTTTTTGCATGCATGTTACATGCATCTATTTTTTTGGTTCTCTTTTTTCCATTGGCATGGGTTTTCCAAGCGTGACAATGGTTTTTAGCCTTCCCTTGTCATTTTTGGATAGCCATGGTGTGATGGGGTTCTCTTGTTTTGGTTGAGCTGGATTGTCAGCTGGATTCAAAGCAGGGTTGGGTGGTCTTAAGATTAATCACAAGGCCTTGGAATCCCTTGATGGGATATACGGTAAAGCTTGGTTGTGAGTACCCTTGATTGGATCTAGAAATCCCTTGACTGATGATGGTGGGATACACAGTAAATCCCAGACAATGGTGACCTTGTAGGCCTAGGAATCCCTTAACCGGTAATGGCGGGATACACGGTAAAGCTGAGAGGTGGAGACAAAAAAATTCCTCACATTTTAGGTGGATAGATTCAGAGGAAACCATTCTTGTTTAGGCCCTAGTGATCCAATGGGATTGTGGTAAATCCCTGCTCCTCAAAGAACTAGTTGAACTCTCTAATGCCTTGCGGGAGGAGCCTAGGTGAAAATCCCTTTGCGCATACAATGAGGGAGTATATATAACCAAGGGTGACTCTTTAACTACCCTCCTAGTTGTTTGACTTCCTATGATTTTTCAACTTACACGACTCTTTACATTCCATGTGTATCTTTTGGCCTTCCACTTTACAATACATTTGCGTACCATATACATGGTCCACAATAGTGATGTGGCATATGACCACTCATGACATGACATGACATGACACTGCTGACATGGACTACTTGACGATGTGGAAATGTGAATTCATTGTTGGTGCTAAGTGCTGGATTTCTTCTTGGATATTCTTTCTCTTCATCTCTGCATGGCTTGGTGATGCAGAATCTTTAATGATCTTTAGTATTGGATGGTGGTTGCAATGTCCCTTTACTTTCTCTCGATTGATCAACTTGTGGGTTCAACTAAAAGAGAGTATTTAGGCATGCTTCCCTCATGTTCTCCTTCTCCATCACCTTACCATGACATGATAGTGTACATGTTCCTGCAATTCACTCATGACCAAACGACATCAATCTGAAACCCTAGTCTAATATGATGCATTTTGATCCATCAACTGAGACTGGGACAAGTGACGGGATGGGAAGAGGGGCCTAGTGACTATGCATTATGCAGTTCCAGTAGTTAGGTGGAGAACTTGGGTTGTGAAACTACGCAATGTACAACCTAGGGTAGCTTGAATGAATGTTTGCCCAATTTCTAGAGGTAGTGGGGTCAAGCTAAGGGAAAGGACATTAGGAAAGACAACTGCATAGTTTTGGATGTAAAGGGAGGTTACGCTTCTGCACATTATGTAGTTCCAATAGTCGAGGTAAAAGCTTGAGGTTTGAAGATATGAAATGCGTCATTCAAGGCAGTTGGGAGACATAATTGCGCAACTTTGAGGGTCAAGGTTAGGAGCTAGGCACAAGAATTGCACAGAGCATTAGCTATGGCAGACATGGACTGCGCATTGTGCAGTTCCAAGCAACGAGTTCAAAACTTAGAGGTCTTAGATTGTGCACTACACAGTTTAGTTGGGCCTTGATGAAGCTAAGTTTCTTGGTCGGGAAGATTTTCTGAAAATGGCTAAGTGTGGGATAGGTGATGAACTGTGATGAACCTTAACTGCAATCACATGCTTAGCATACTTTTATGGCACAACAACATAGATCATTGAGATAGGTGAAGGAAGAATTTCCCTTAGTGTGACTACCTAATGATAAGATATGAAAATTGCAGCACTTAAGATAGAATTTAGGATGACCATCACGACACTTGTCAGACAATCCTCAAGAATTTTTGTATGGATGCGACAAATGTTTACATGTTTGGGGAAACTCATATACATGAAGACCGACCTTCAAAACCAACACAATAGGCTTGAAAACATTGCATGACAACCATGCATGCCAAAATACGATAGTTAACCCAATATGTAAAAGGGACCAGAGCCCTCCAGGAAAGCTCATGAAATGAGCTCTAGTGTTTGCAACAACAATGTACAACCTTTAGCTTGTTGAACCTTTTTTTAAGTTTATTTTTGGAGCTACCTTTGTTATCTCAACTCTCTCATAATCTTGCACATTTAGAGTATTCTTGGAGCATTCTTTAATTGGGGGAAATAGGGAAAAGGAAGGTAAAGAAAGTAAGAGGAAATAAGGATGAAGCAAGAAAGAGCGAGACTCAAGTAGCTACAATGGGATTACTCGCAGTTTTCAAGTTGCATGTAAGATTTCCTTGATATTTTTTGCAAACATGTTACATGCATCTGTTTTTTTGGTTCTCTTTTTTCCATTGGCATGGGTTTTCCAACTGCGTCAGTGGGTTTTAGCCTTCCCTTGTCATTTCTGGATAGCCATGGTGTGATGGGGTTCTCTTGTTTTGGTTGAGCTAGATTGTCAGCTAGATTCGAAGTTGAGTTGGGTGGTCTTAATATTAGAATCCCTTGATGGGATACACGGTAAAACTTGGTTGTGAGTACCCTTGATTGGACCTAGAAATCCCTTGACCGGTGATGGTGGGATACACAGTAAATCCAAGACAATGGTGACCTTGTAGGCCTAGGAATCCCTTAACCGGTAATGGTGGGATACACGGTAAATCTGAGAGGTGGAGACAAAAAAATTCCTCACATTTTAGGTGGATAGATCCAGACGCATCCATTCTTGTTTAGGCCCCGGTGATCTGATGGGATTGTGGTAAATCCTGGTTATAATGATGAGGGTTTTGGGCCTAAGAATTGCTTGGTGGATATCTGGTAAACCTCAAGGAAGCCTTCATTCATTCTATTATGAGTCCCACATTCATGCTTGGAATGTGGCACGGGGTTGATTGGATGAAAGAAAGATTTGGTTCAGCCCAATCTATGGTCGGGTGGTTCATGGAAGTCCTTGACTTGGTTGGATTTGCATTTGTTAATAATATCTCTTTTCCTCTTGTGTTCTACATGTAAATGTACTTATTATTATGTTGTTTTTATGGTTGTTCTATATTTCTTATCATGTTGGTTATAAGCATGGTTCATAATAGAATTTGGTTATGGATCTCATCGTGATTTCATTAGTACAATAAATGTGAATCAATATATGTCCTAATAAATGATAATGCAACTATTATGATAAGGCATAAATTATTCCTAACAGTTTTTAGATAAGTATGAGACCCCTATGGTCTGATCTGTTGTTATGGCCTATAGATTACATGTTTATGATATGTTTGACAAAATTCATGCTATGGCTAGTAGGGGTTAGATCAATTCCTTATACCAATGTTCGCATTAATACAAGGAAAATTTTAAGGATGGAAATCTATTCTAAAGTTTAGAAACCTTGGCGATTTTCACTAGTACATAATATGCAATTTGTAAAGTGTTTGACATTTTTTTTTGTAAAAGTATTTAAATTTCTAAATATTTTTTTTGGAAAAAGCATGGAAAATTAGCCCAATTGCAAATATTAACCCCTAAATTTTTCCCTTCTTTAATATATTTAATTCATTGTTATTTATCATTTCTAGAAGTTCCATGAAGTTTTGGGCAAAGGCCTGAGACCAAGTCCTGAAAAAGTGGCACACAATCCGGGGTCACTAGCTCATAACTACCTGAAGAAGGCCACAGTCACATGCATGCCTTGCTTGGGGAGTGATCAAAGGGTCTCATTAGTGTTCTACAAGACTCTTCTTATACTATCACCTGCATGTGTTATGTAGTCTCTACCTGCTTGTACATAACACATTATTGATTTCCACATCTATCCATTGAAAAATATTGATACAGGTTCCCCTTCATATTCTTGATCGAATTCAATCCATTATTTGATGTCTAGGTTCACCCAAACATGAACTAGTGTAAAGATATGAAAGCTTGAAAGAGAAAGGAAAGGGACAATAATGAATAAAGAATCTCACACTAAATTGGGATACCTCATATCCACTACCTTAAAAATTCCTCCATCGTCTTGACCATGAGATATTAACATTAGAACGAATAGCCCAAAAATTGAAGGGTGTACTCTAATAAATGGTGTGACCCCTTTCTGTGAATTTTTCATGGTCAGTTTTTCCTAAATGGAGTGTATATTTTTTAGAATCACAAGTCTAAGTTGTGTAATCTATATAGTTTGAGTACCCCTTCCATCTTTTAGTGCATTAAATATATTTAGACATTCAAAAATTCACCTTAAACAACAAGAAATTTCAATTTCACCCAAATTTTTATCATTAAATTTTGGTGAAATAGGCCAAAATGCTTATGGTTCGGTAGATTTAACTTCTTATTTTTCCTCCTAGGCACATAAATTAACTTGTGAATCATTATAGTGGCACACTAATTACAAATTAATTTCAAGGGAGAGGCACTAGGATAGGTAACTACCCCATTTTATATATATCAATTTTTCCTTCATGTGTGCTCCTACATTGGTCAAATAATGGACCACTAACTTATGTGTCCTTCAAACATGAAAAAAGAGTGGCCTATACAAATTGTGTTACCAAATCCATGAATATTTGAATTAGTATTTTTTAATGCCACTTTAGGAGTATATTGTGAAAAGAGATATCGAATAATGATGGACACTCCTTGACAACTACTATATGATGTCGAATAAAAAAAATTCTACAAATATGACATTTGGGATATTCAAAATAATAGAAAGGGACACCAAAATTTTGCTTCAAGTGTAGCAAGAATCATTTGTGATTCATGGATTTGCATACATCGAATGTTGCAATAGGACAATTTGGTTTTGGAAGCTAGATTTACAATTAGAATTAAAACAACTTCATCAACTCAAATCTACATTCTTGGTCAAAATGGTTTGACAAATGGAAAACTAAAAATCTTGAATTTATTAGAATGTTTATCCATGGTTTTATATGATTTATCATTATTTTTGTTGCACTTTCCCTACACACCACCACTAAAATTTCAAAATTATTAGTGGTAATAGTTCCTAACCATTGCATAACATTTATCGAAGTATTCATTGGAATTAATTTAGATGCTCCATACATTTACTAGCTTTTATTTTTTTCTTAATTGTAAGTATCAAAATAAATTTAAAAGTTCCACTTATATCATATTTAATTATGAATATATTTTAAATAGTATCTAATTGTTGGTGTCCCAAATTGCCCTATTTTCTACCCCATTTTAACCTCTGTTTTATTTCAACATAAACCTCTCTTTCCTGCACTAGTCTAAGATAACTACGTATTCCTACACATGATTCGTATTTTATATTAAGATTTATTAAAGTGATTTATTAATCATTTTTATATGGATTTCATGCCTATTACATAACTCTTGTAACTTATGTTAATTTCCTAGAAGTAATTGATAAAATTAGTATTAATTATGAGTAAGTATGACTAGTGTAGGTAGATTCCTGCACCGACACGAGGACTGTCTGAGATTTCCATGAGCTAAATCGTTCCACAAGGACGGCTTTTGATCCTTGAATTCGAGTCTAGTTGTGGATGAACTAACAAGGATACCGGTGCCATGCAATCAGGGAACATTTTCCAAAGTTAATCTATGGCCAAGCGAGATACATGCTCCATTATAACTGCTCGCCGATTTTGTAATTTTGGTTGATTCGTCTGTTTGGCCAAAAGGCTTGAATAAGAAAATGTATGTAATTAGGGAAAACGGCTAAGGCCAAAAGGATTTATAAGATATAGAACATAGGTAGGATTAGCCAGCGAACCATCGACTGTAATTTCATTTTCATGTAATCTAGATATCACCTCAGCTCTGGGGATCGACTTGCACCATATGTACATTTTTTGAATCAAGTAATACAAGAAATCTACCATGATTTTCATACACAACATTTAATTTATCTTTGATGCATATTTGAGTGCTGATCCTTTTTGTTTCTTAGATGGGAAACGAATTGGTTGGCTAGGGCCTAGCCAACCCAGCTCGTTTACCCCATGTACTTTCGTTGTTCAAAAAGACAATGTGAGTATTTCCTTTTGCAGCTGCGTGGTGTGATAGTTCTGATATTTATTTCTTAAATTATAATTTAAATCTCTTTTGTAGTTAAAGTGTGAAATGGATCTGTGGCTTTGGGAGTTAGCTGAGTTTATTTCATTTATGAAATTCCTTTCTTGCATTTTCTTTACTCTCAACCCTTGTCCCAATTCACATTTGCTCGGATCATGCAAGAAGCTCTTTCCTGCACCAGTGCATGCAGTTTCCTGTACTTTGGTTTAGTTCTTCATTTTGCAACAAACATTGAATTACTTTCGTGCATATTATTTCCAGTTATTTTGCAAGTGAATGAACTACTAACTTCAGTAATTGTCTCCATCATTAAAAGTATATCTACAGAAGATTTGAGAACAATTGCATGAACTTACCATAAACATGTTATACTTGCATTTTATATCTTATGAACAAGGGACATAAACACTTTGAGTAGATCACCAAAGTTAGTTAACACATGTAGATCACTTAGACTACTATCTTGATTCCTTTAAGTTGCTTTCATTTCATGATGTTCACTTCCTTTGCAGGATTGAATTAATTAGAGCATTTCTTTTCCACATATAATTTACTTTAGGATTTCATTTGCAGTTGCAATTCTTTTTCAGCACATCTTTCAGTCCTTTCAAAAGTAATTTGGAAACTGAGTAAAGGAAACTCTGCCTCAGTGCAAGAAATGGTCTCTTGTCATAGAACAGAGTGCTTTAAGCCCTGAATCTGAGAGCACCTTCACTAAGACATAAATATTCAGTAAGGAAGGTCAAATATACTTTTACACATAGACACTGTACCTTCACTAGTGCAAGCAGATTGCAAGAGTGTAAGAATAGGTTGTTTGTGTATAAGGAAGATCAAGAGGGAAACAAATCTTTGCTAGGGCCCACTTGTGAGATTGTTAGCCATCCATCTGAAGATGAACATAGCATTTCATTCCATCATTTAAGATTGTTTCAGATGTGTGAAAACTCCTTTACTTGATTTACTTGCAAATTGTTCTTTTACATTTCAGCACTAGAGTTGCTTTGTTGTCAATTTCCTTTACGATTGTTTTCTGTCTGATTTTGCAAGAATTTCCTTAAGAAGTAGGATTAGGAACAGGAAAATTTCATACCACTTCTGGCATTGCCTGTGCTTCGTCTCTAAGTTTACGAAACCCCTGGGTTGATAATTAAGTGTTGAGGATTTTTCTTAAATGCAATTCCTGCACCCAACATTTTGGCATCGTTGTCAGAGAGGTGATTTGAATTGGTAAGAATTTTCCATTTTCTTGCAATAGGGGTAAGTTTGCTATTATTTTTTCTTGCAGCGTGCTGATTTATTTTTTGAAAATTGCAATTTTTATTTGAATTTCGTTTTGTCATTTTTGAAATGAATGCCTAAAAGAGGTAGGGGTCCGAAGCCCATTAGGGGCCAAAGAAATACTGACAAATATGAAACCAAAACTCATTTTGGGCCTTCTTTTGCAGGAAAAAAATCCAAACAAACTCACACTCATCACACAGGAACAGTCCACCTAGGCTCTGGCAGCCGTGGTCTAGGTGTGACACATAAAGGGGAAGAAGGGGACTGTTGGAATCCATAGTCAGCCTTCTTAGCCTATTGAGAGTGGCTTGTGTGGAAGAACAATAATGGTAGATATGGAAGACCATGCAGAAGGAAGTGGTGAAAATCAGGTAAATGAGGAACAATCCACTTTCGGGTTCCTGATTATGGATCATGATACACAAGTACAGATGAAAAATATTTCACCATCAGCTCTTCCTCATTTTTATGGTAAGGTACATGAAGACCCAAACTCTTTCTTATTTGAGTTTGATATTTTGTGTAGAAGTTATGATTATTCATCTCATGCCCAAAAGTTAAAGTCGTTTCCTACAACTCTCAAGGACGCAACACTCCGCTGGTTCATGGGACTGGGAGGAAACACTATATCTTCTTGGGAGAAAATGAAGAGAGTGTTCTTATCAAAATATCAGGAATATTGTAAATCTCAAGATATTCAAGATGAAATCTTTACTATTGTGCAAAATGATGATGAGACTCTAGAGGACTACTTGGAGAGATTCTTGTATATCCTTCAAAGATCAAAGCAAAAATTTGATCCAAGTACCATTAGAACCTTGTTCTTATGTGCGCTCATTGATGATGCTAGAAATAATTTAAATCTGTTAGGACAAGGGGATAATTCTCAAAACATTTTTGATAAGATCTGTGACTTGTGCGGGAAATTCTCGAGGAACCAATATAGATTTGGTAAAGGAATTCAGAATAGAAACATGAAAACCAAATCTATTGATGCTATGATTGTTGGACTAGAAAAAAAATGGATAATATGAAAATTGAAATAATGAATATTGTTAGTAAACAAATATACTATTTGAAGTTTTAGAAAAAACTTGTAGAAGAGAAAGATATATTGTCTATTTGCTGTCCTAAATGTAGAAGAAATCACCCTTTAAGAGAATGTCGTCTCGATATTAAAGAAACTAATAAATGTGCAATTTGTGCAGATAACCATGCTACAAAAAAATGTCCCTCCATACCTGGGCTAAAATCTATACTACAAGGGGGACAACTTGAAGCTGAATCACTACATGTTATGGGAGCACGAAGAAATTGGCCTCAGCTAAGTGCAGGTATGGTTCCTGAACCTCCATCAATTTTTTTTGGTTATAATGCACACTCATATTCCTATTCTAACATTGGTCACTCTCAACAGTGGTAGCATGGGAATCAATATCAATATGGACAACCTTCCTAATACTGGAAACAAGGATGGAGAGGGCCAAACCATTCACATCATTCACATCATTCCTATCCTACACCTATGCAATCATAGCCTCCTACATATGCACCTTACCCAATGCCTCAACCATCATTACCTCAGTTAAGTCAACCTATGCCACCATTACCATTACCTTTACCATTTCGACCTTCTCAATTGCCTGCTGAACCTTTACCCAACCCCAATAATAAAGAAGTACAAATGATCCATTCTATGACCCCACTTTCTTCATCCATATTTCAGACTATGCCAGTTGGAGTCAATGATCTCCAATTGAGATCAAGGAAGGTAGTAACCTTAGAGAATCAAAAGAAGACCATGGTGATTATCGATGAGAATGGAGGGGAGGAAACTCCTGACCATTCTGAAAAAAATGACACCATTCAACCTATCCCCGTACATTCTGAGCCCTTGTCATATTCCTCCAACGGACCTCCTTATCCAGATAGGTTACTTGTGGAGAAGAAAGACCACATTCTTGAGTCTAGCCTGGCTTCTGAACTTAGAAACCTTTTCATAAGGGTACCTTTGCTCAAAGATATTAAATAGATCCCCATCTGTACAAAAATTATTAAGGAACTTTGTCCTAAGAAGCCAGGAAGGAGAATATTGGAACCTCAAACTATTCAATTTGTTGGTAGAGCAGCGGAGTTGATGATGGGGTGTATGCACATGGAAAAGCATACCGACCCCAGAAACCCTGTTGTTTCTATTCAAATAGGTGATGTCCTTGTCTCCAATGTACTTATAGACCTAGGGGCAGTCATTAATGTTATGAGTAAGCAAACCATGGATCAAATTGGATTGGTCCATATTCGTCCTACTCCCATTGTGCTTGAATTAGCAGATAGGTCTAAAATCAAGACGGAAGGGGTGTTGGATGATGTGGTCATTTCCCTAGATTCTTGGAAATATCCCATAGATTTCATTGTGCTTCAGCCAAAGAACCTTGTGGGAGGTAATCCCTTGATCTTGGGACAATTGTGGCTTGCTACGGCCGATGCTTATATCAGATGTTGTTTTGGTGATATGTATATTTCCCATGGAGATTCTAGAAAGAAGGTCACCTTATATCCACCCGCTAGATCCATTCAGGAGCTCCGAGACACTTTATGTTTAGACTACAATAGTGATGAGGAAACTCACCCTGTTTCCTTGATACATCAGAATGTTGAGTCCTCACAGGAGGGTGAGATCCAAGACTTCCTGAACAATCTAGACACCACGCCTAATTTCGAGTCATTAAGTCAGATTTTTAGTCTAGATTTTCAGGGAAGGTATGACTCTCTACCTCCATCACCACCATCACTAGCGACACCTTTGTATACTCTTGAGCCTGATACTACTCTTGTTGAGATTAGTCTAGGTAAATCCTTGTATATCAGTTCAGACTTGGATCCTTCTCAGCAAGAGCATCTTGTGAATTTGTTGCGAAACCATCTCGATGCCTTTGCATGGGGTTATGAGGATATGAAAGGCATCCCTCCTGAAACTTGTACACACCATATCTATATTCAGGATTGAGCCAGACCTATCTGACAGCCCCAAAGGCGAATGAACTCGGCTCTAAGGGACGTTGTAAAGGGTCTACCCATTAGTATTAGTCCCAAATAAATATGGGAGATGGCACATTTGTATTGACTATAGAGAATTAAATAAAGCCACTCTCAAAGATTAGTTCCCCCTTCTTTTCATCGATCAGGTACTCGATACCCTTGCTGGTAAGAAGTAATTTTATTTTCTAGATGGATTTAGTGGATATAACCAGATGCAGATAGCACCCAGGATCAAGACAAAACCACTGTTACATGTCCATGGGGTAAATTTTCTTACCGAGTACTTTCCTTTGGGCTATTTAAGGCCCTGACTACCTTTCAAAGGGCAGTTTTGGTTATTTTTGCTCCACATCTTGCCAACAGTCTTTTGAGACATTGAAGGAAAAATTAGTCTAGACACCAGGTTTGAGAGGACCAAACTGGTCCCTGCGATTCCAAATTTCCTCTGATGCCTCAAATACTACTATTGGCACAACTTTAGGACAAGAAGAAGACAAAAGATCTTATGTTATTTATTTCATTAGTAAAATCTTGTCACTCGCTTAACTCAATTATACGGTTGCTGAGAAAGAGTTTTTAGCTGTAACTTTTTCTATTAATAAATTCAGACATTATATTACAGGATATGGAGTCTTTGTACATACTGGCCATTCTGCAATAAGATATTTGATGAATAAATCATTAACTAGTAGTAGAGCGACTAGGTGGTTGCTATTATTACATGAATTTGATATTACTATTGTTGATAGACCATGCAAATCAAATGTAGTAGCAAATTATCTTTCAAGATTAAACAATCCTGGTGAAGCAATTCCTATTGATGATGATTTTCCTGACGAACATCTTTTTGCTGTGTCAACAAAATCCCCATGGTTTGCTGACATTGCTAATTATTTAGTCACCGGAAAATTACCACCTCACTTATCCGCTCGTGTAAAGAGGAATATCATTTAGAAAAGTGTTGCATATTGCTGGATCCAAGGAGACCTCTTTTACCCCAGAGTAGATCTCATTATCTGTAGATGTGTAAGGGAGGAAGAAGTGTTCGATATTTTAAAATCTACCCATGACGAACCTTATGGGGGTCACTTCACTGATAAGCAGACTGCATACGAAGTGTTACGAGTTGGCTATTTTTGGCCTTATTTGTTCAAAGATGCCAAACAATATGTTAAGTGGTTTGACAACTATCAGCAGGTTGGCTAGCCTAATCAAACCAATGAAATGCATTTATTTCCTCAGGTTATGATTGAGCCTTTCGAAAAATTGGCCATTGATTTCGTAGAACCAATAAATCCAACATCATCAAATAAAAAGCATATTTTGGTTTGTACAGATTTTGTTACAAAATGGGTAGAAGCTAAAGTTGTTTCTTTTGCTACTGAAAGAGTTGTTGTTGATTTTCTTTTTACTAAAACCTTAACTAGATTTGGTGTGCCTAGAGAAATTGTTTCTGACAATGGACCACAGTTTATTTCTAATCTGGTAAAGGGTGTGATGAAGCAATACAAAATATGGCATAGGAAATCTATACCATATCACCCACAAGCAAATGACCAGGTGGAGTCCATGAATAAGGTGATTGGGTCCATCCTCACAAAGATGTAAACATTCACAGAAAGGATTGGGTTGACAAATTACCGGAAGCATTATGGGCCTATTGAACCACTTGGAGAAACAACATAGAGCACACACCATATAAGCTGGTGTACGGAAAACAAGTCCTCTTGCCGATAGAATTCCAAATCAAGACTTTCAGGACTATAGTCCAATTGGTACTAGATCTCTCTGAAGCATAGCAGCAACATCTTCTACAATTAAATGAGTTAGATGAATTCCAAAGGGATGTTGTTCAACAGAACATCTTGGTTCAACAACAGTGCAAGAAGTGGCATGAAAAGTCCATTCAGAAGAAGCAGTTCCAACCAGGTGATTGGGTACTCCTTTACGATTCGAGATTCAAATATTTTAAAGGAAAATTCCATACATGTTGGATGGGACCCTATGAGGTGGGAAAAGTATTCGAAAATGGAGCGGTAGAATTAAAACTATTGATGGATGGAATTCTGTGTTCCTAGTAAACGGGCATAGATTGAAGGTATATTTTCAGCGCCTTACTAAAGGAGATTTTATGCAACATGTCCAAAAGCCATTTGAAAAGGAGTTGGTAAGTGGTAACACCAACCTGTTGAAGATTTGGTTCCTTCTTATCCTTACTGAAATAATAATAAAAGAAAAAAATGACAAAAATAAAAAGCATAGAAAGAAAAAAAAATTATTGTCATTATGAAAATCAATTGACTGACATGACTGTAGAAGGATCAACCTGAAAACTAGCATGCTGGCAGGAAGATCAAAACTTTAATAAAAGGTGAATGTTACTTGATTTCTAGATATGATGGCTACTTACAAGAAGAAGCAGGCTCACGAAACCGAACACTTACCCAAGTTTGGGGTAACTAGCATGGAAATTTTTTATTTCTAGTAAACGCTTACTTCCCACTGTAGTTATTTTTTTCCTGCACCAGTGCATGCAGATTTCAAGGTAAAAACATTTTCTTTCTTCTATCTCCCATTTCAAAAATTCCCACTAGTCTCTTTTCTAAAATCCCTAATGAATTAACTTCCTCTTTCTTCTAAGGAACTACCCTTACCTGATTTTTTAAAATCCCTCTTATCCCTTGAATTTTTTTCCACATCCCGTTTCATTTATCCCTCTTGGTGATATTGTTTTTGGAATCCCTGCTGTAATATTCCTTCCCATTTTAAAAGTTTTTATCCCCTTCCCACTTCTCTATTTCCTCATAAATTGATTGCAGAATTGGATGCAGTCAATCCAGAAGGTATGCTTGTGAAACACCAAAGGATGGCAAATAATTTTTTTCTTGTAGATTGAGGCAAAAAAAAATTAAGTCTAGCTACAGAAGTATGTCCTATCAGATTCTCTGTTTTGGTAAAAGTCTTTGGTGCAAGCACAGCGGTGCAAGCAAGTTTAATGCAGGAATACAACTGACTGTGAAAGAAAGTAAAAATCACATAGTCCTAGAGTGTTTTATCAAGGATATTTATGGATCTGTATTTCCCTGTACATGTGTACTAATACATCATAACATTGCATGTTTTAATTGATACTGTTTCATTATTTACTAACCTAAGAAAAATATTTAAAGTGCAAGATGTATAGGGTATTGAAATCATACTTTTTAACAAGTGATAGAGTATGTCTTGATTAAATTATGATGCTGATTGTGGGACAGTACTGTTGTCTGATTGCCTATATTCACCCTCCTTGAAATAATTCTGCATTGCTTGTCCGTTATTACCTTACCCGTAATCCGATCATTGTAACCGTTGCACCACCGCCGCATACACCTCCATTACACCCAATCATTATGATTCACCCATAGTGAGCTGACATGAGTCTACACCTAATATGAAGGGTTGTTCCATCATGAGCGGGTAAGTGGGTCTGAAAAGACGGAGAGCAACGAACCTTCAGCATAAAATTCTTAGCAAACATTAGAACCACTCGCAATTATTTCAAGAGTGTGATTAGAAGGGGTGAAGTGCAGTTTGAAATGGCACCTGTAAGGAGTGAACTGTTGTCTTTGCAAGATATTGAGCAAACCGCAAAGTACAAGAACATTCTTGCACTATTGCAAGAATCTGGGTTCCTGCCATTCCTACAGAAGCTTGATGGGTTCAACATGGCTATGGTACTAGAGTTCGCAAGGACATTCAAAGAAGGCTGAGTTAGGGTTAGATTGTTGAAGTTCAAATTTACAGAGGAGTCTATTGTGCAAGCCACATGCTTGCCACTTACAAGAGAGCACTGGTTTAAAAAGGAGCGGCTCCCGAAAAAATGATGGCATCAGTTCCTGGTCGACAAGAAGATTAAGTTCGACTGGAGGAAAGGACTTCCACAGAGTTCCATGGTCAGGAAGTGGTGATACCTATTGTTTATACTGTAGAAATTCGTAACTGGGGAGGGACGCAATACAATGGCGTTTGTATATCACCTTCGATTGTTGTTGCACTTTGAGTGAAGAAAATTGATTAATTTCCATTACTATTTTCTCAGGAGTCTTAAGAAGATGGCGAAAGGCGTGCAGATTGGAAATGTAAGTCAAGTTGCAACCAAGCTCTACCATCATGGACTTATCACGATTCTAGTCAAGAAGAAGCTGGAAGAAAAGGACGTAACTTGGGAAGTATTTTTGAAAGAATTTCGAGCGAGGGGTGTAGAGAATCCTGCTAGCATGAGTACAATTAAGAAGCAAAAAGCAGAGACATCGTCTCCTACCATGAAGCGAGATGAAAGTACACCATTGAAAGCAGAGAAGAAGATTGTTGAAAATACTCCACCCGTAGCTAAAAAGAGAAAGACTAGAAGCTCAGTGAGGAGGAAGACCATCTCCCAAGGGATGAACCAGTCAAGCTCTGCAATCATAATCAAAGAATCACCCCAAGTTTCCCCTACAATTCATAATATCTCTGTGCTTGCAGATGCAATGGCACACACTGTGGAAGATGAAGAGAATGCAGAGGATGAAGTATTGTTGTCAACTTTTTTCAGCGGATTAAGGAAAAGGAAGACGACGCTAAGTACTAGTGAAGTCCAAGAAGAGGGTTATTAGGATGAAGAGGAACAACATGTAGAGAGCCTTGATAATTTTAGCGAACCAGACAGGGATTTCGAGGAATGGGGTCCTGAAGCCCCTATTGTTTTAGAAGGACAAGGTACTGAAGCCCCTGTGGTTTTAGAAGGACAGCGTACTAAAGACAGGGTGCTGAATCCTCTAAGAAACTGGAAGAACAGAGTGTTAAAATCCATGAGGAATTGAGTGCACAAGGTACTGAAACCCTTGGCACAAAGGATGTGGAGGGAATCAAAACCCTTGATGACAAGAAAACCCTAAGTGCAGAAACCCTCGGTGATATCATTAGCATGACACCCTCCACTCTTTACCTCAACAGCCGAATAGTAGATTTGGAGCAGCAAGTTCAAGACCTGGAGGCTTTGAACCAGGTCATGAAGGAGCAGAGTTGGCAGAAGCAGAGAGTAGTGGAGTTACGTGCAAATGTAAAAAGGAAGAAGCAACAAGTAAAGGTATGGAAGTATCGAGCCTCCAAATGCTACAAATGCCTCAAGAAGGTGACTAAGCAGCTGCGAAGAGCCTAAGATAAAAAGTTGAAGATAGTGAAAGTAGGAATAAACATTGAAGTTCAGAATTGAGGAGTTGGCTATTCATTTTCGAGATTTTTTACAGAAGGTAAAACATTGTGTGAGGACACACAACAGCTTAAGGATGGGAGGATGTTGGTATCCCAAATTGCCCTATTTTCTACCCCATTTTAACCTATGTTTTATCTCAACATAAACCTCTCTTTCCTGCACTAGTCCAAGATAACTACCTATTCCTCCACATGCTTCATATTTTATATTAAGATCTATTAAGGTGCTTTATTAATCATTTTTATATGGATTTCATGCTTATTACGTACCTCTTGTAGCTTATGTTAATTTTCTAGAATTAATTGATAAAATTAGTATTAATTATGAATAAGTATGACTAGTGCAGGTAGATTCCTGCACCGCCACGAGGACTGTCTGAGTTTTTTTTGAGCCAAATTGTTTCATGAGGATGGGTTTTGATCCTCGACTCCGAGTCTAGTTGTGGATGAACTAAAGAAGGATACTGGTGGTGCGGAATCAGGGAATGTTTTCCAAAGTTAATCTATGACCAAGTGAGATACATGTTCCATTATAACTGCTGGCTGATTTTGTAATTTTGGTTGATTAGTCTATTCAGCTCAAAGACATGAATAACAAAATGGCTATAATTAGGGAAAATAGCTAAGGTCGAAAGGGTGTATAAGATATATATCATAGGTAGGATTAGCTAGCAAACCATCGACTGTAATTTCATTTTCATGTAATCTGGGTATCGCCTCAGCTCTAGGGCTAGACTTGCACTATATGTACATTTGCGAAATCGAGTAATACAAGAAATCCGTCATGATTCTCATACACAATGTTTAATTTATCTTTGATGCATATTTGAGGGCTAAGCCTTTTCGTTTCGTAAACAGGAAACGAGCTGGTTGGTTAGGGCCCACCCAACCCCGCTCGTTTACCCCGTGTACTTTCATTGTTCAGAAAGACAGTGTGAATATTTCCTTTTGCAGTTGTGTGGTGTGATAGTTCTGATATTTATTTCTTAAATTCTGATTTAAATCTCTTTTGTAGTTAAAGTGTGAAATGGATCTATGGCTTTGGGAGTTAGCTTAGTTTATTTCATTTACGAAATTCCTTCTCGCATTTTCTTTATTCTCAATCCTTGTCTCAATTCTCTTTCACTCTGATTGTGCAAGAAGCTCTTTCCTACACCAGTGCATGTGGTTTCCTGCACTTTCGTTCAGTTCTTCATTTTGCAGCAAACATTGAATTACTTTCTTGCATATTATTTCCAATTGTTTTGCAAGTGAATGAACTGCTAACTTCAGTAATTATCTCTACCATTAAAAGTATATAGATAGAAGATTTGAGAACGGTTGCATGAACTTATCATAAACATGTTATACTTGAATTTTATATCTTATGAACAAAGAATAGAAACACTTTGAGTAGATCACCAAGGTTAGTTGACACATGCAGATCACTTAGACCATTGTCTTGATTCCTTTAAGTTGCTTTCATTTCATGAAGTTTACATCCTTTGCAAGATTGAATTAATTAAATCATTTATTTTCCACAAATAATTTACTTCAGGATTTCATTTGCAATTGGAATTCTTTTTCAACATATCTTTCAGTCCTTTTGAAAGTAATTTGGAAATTGAGTAGAGGAAACTCTACCTCGGTGCAAGAATTAGTCTCTTGTCATAGAAACATGGTGCTCTAAGCCTTGAAGCTTAGAGAACCTTTGCTAAGACATAAATCTTTAGTAAGGAAGGTCAAATATAATTTTACATAGAGACATTGTACCTGCACTAGTGCAAGAAGATTGCAACAGTGTAATAACAACTTGTTTGTGTAGAAGGAAGATCAAGAGGGAAACAGATCTTTGCAAGGGCCCACTTGTCAGGCTGTTAGCCATCCATCTGAAGATTAACATAGCATTTCATTCCAGCATTTAAGATTGTTTTAGATGTGTGAAAACTCCTTTACTTGATTTACTTGCAAATTGTTCTTTTACATTCCAGCACTAGAGTTGCTTTGGTGTCAATTGCCTTTTACGATTATTTTCTGTCTAATTCTGCAAGCATTTCCTCTAAGAAGTAGGATTAGGAACATGAAAAGTTCATACCACTTCTGGCATTACATGTGCTTCTTCTCTAAGTTGATGAAACCCCCGGGTTAACAATTAAGTGTTGAAGAGCTTGCTTAAGCGCAATTTCTGCACCCAACACTAATATATTTGCATATTTGATTCATAAATTTATTAATTCCTAATTTAGTAAACATCTTAATTATTTGGAAAATAAACATTAACAAGAAAAATCACATATACTATAAGAATGAGAAATTTAAATTAAAAAGTCTTTGAAACCACAAAGAGGTTTTCTAATTAAATTCCTTTACACCCTAACCAATTAGTAATATTTATGGAAGTTTCTTTGGAATTAAACTCTCTATACATTTGCTACCTTTTACTTA
>APFE030176299.1:0-12573 GCA_000404065.3 Pinus taeda
AAATTAACAAAACCGAGAGTAGCCATGGTCTCTAGGGCACATCCTTTGGGCTTATATGGCATGGCCAAAAAGTTTTGGAGTACCCATATTGAAAGAGGACGCAACCTCAATCCAATATGAAGTGTAACACATACCATAGCCTCATCTCATGGCTATTCCAATCCTTTGCTCTTTGAAACTCTAACTAGAAGGAACCAATAAAAACCATAGCCAATACCAAGGAGCTTCAACAAGCAAGTATCACCTTTTTATAAATAAATTTTCTTTTTCTTTCTTCTGACAAATATACGACTCAAATACAATTATGAAGACCGACATTAGTTACATTCTTCAACAAGAAGGAATATTGTTAGGGAAAAGTACATATGGTGATCACCCTTACAAGGCTTTATGACACAAGTGCTCCCTTAAACCATGAGTTCTACTAGTATCTAACCCATGATGCCCACAACACCGTCCCAGGGTATAAGAATACCCATCAAGGCAAGGACTTACTACCCACTAGGGGGAAGTAAGCAGTGCCATAAGGGCAAACATACCATGAAATTAACAAAACTGAGAGTAGCCATGATCTCTAGGGCACATCCTTTGGGCTTATATGACATGGCCAAAAAGTTTTGGAGTACCCCTATTGAAAGAGGACGCAACCTCAATCCAACATGAAGTGTAACACATACCATAGCCTCATCTCATGGCTATTCCAACCCTTTGCTCTTTGAAACCCTAACTAGAAGGAACCAATAAAAACCATAGCCAATACCAAGGAGCTTCAACAAGCAAGTATCACACTAGTAAATCCTCCAAAGAAAGGTTACTCCTCTTCTCCAACCCTCAACAAGCATAATCTAAGGTTAATTGCAAAATCCTAGCTCTAATGTCTCCAAAGGATGAAACCCTAGCCCTACTATTCAAGATGCTCCAAAATATCTAAGAAATTCTAGTGCGTCCAATTCAAGAGAAATTATAAAGAAGAATAAACAAAGATATCATCATCTCCAATGTCTAGCTCACAAGAACAAGCCAAGCATGTCACAAGAGCAAGCTCTCAACAAAAAGACCATCTTTGGACTTCACAACTTCTCCCAGGGTATCATCATGAACCCTATTGCCTTACTACAAGGAGACAAGTACAATGAAAAGAGTACAAATGATGATGATGAAAGCAATCTCTCCTTCCTCTAGAGTCTATATATAAGAGAGGTAAGGGAGGCCAAAGAAAACATAAGCTTAAACCCTTACAAGTAACCTATAAAACCACAAGTGAGGTCCCACATGTGAAGCACTACATTCCAAGGGTACACATTTCAAGATCCAAGGTCATGTGATATACAAGCAAGGCTCTAATGCAAGGGTGGTCCACAAGATGTGTCCAATGCTCCTTCTAGAAGCCTCCAACAATTCCAATACTCCTAATCCATTTGCTCTACAAGGTCCACTTCCCCGACCTGAACATTGTTGCAACCTAACCATCCCCAAATCAACTCCAAGCCTCCATGCAAGCATACAAGCTAACCTATGTTTGTATAGGGTTCAAAGCCCTGATCCAAAATGCCAAACGCTCCTCATCAAATGTAGAGCATTCTCCAAGCAAGTAATGCCCTCCATGTGGCTAGCATCTAGAGTGCCACCAAGTCGTTTTATGATCTCCATTGCTCCAAGGAAGAATGTCATTCAAGCATCCAACTTAGGTCAAGCAACCACTCAGTAAGCCACCTCCAATGTGAAAATCCATCATAGATCATCCAAGGGTTGATCATACACCATGCAGCCCAAATCTCATGAAGCACACCTAAATATGGTGTGAGCATTTTTCGAGTAACGCCAAAAGCTAACAATACATAAATGATAAGGCCTTCTGTTAAAGAGTGCAACTAGGGGCTAATTCTCCTTCTTAGAAGCCCATTATGAATAAAATATATATATAAATAATATAAATAACTATAAATATAACAATCATAAATAATGAATAATTAACTAATAATTAGTGTTGAAGAGTCATGTCTCAAAGGACATGACCATTCGTGAATGGGTACCTACCTAGGTATATAATTGGGACCCTCAGTTGTAATCAAATCATCTCATATCTTCTTGTACGTATTGTTGATTTTATATCTACAATAATAATCAATGATGATAAGACATTGAAGTAATTGTTGTAAGCATAGAGCATACCATAAAAATTTACATGGTATCAAACCTTTGGTGGAGAAAGGCCTCAATGGAGTGTTAAATTTTTGGGGTTGTTACAATCTTTACGTACAGCATATTTAATATTTTACTCCTACCTAAAGAATGCAAAGAATTCCATAAATTATGGTGGGCAGTAATTCCTAGTAAATAAGTCTAATTACCAAAATATAAAGAATGTAAAGAATTCTATGAATTATGGTGGGCAGTAACTACTAGTAAATAAGTCTAATTATCGAAATATAAAGTATGTATCTGCTAATAGTAATTTTTGTTTGAAGGCTCTTGAAAACTATATCTATCAATATGGAATAAGACATAATTGAAAGTCTATGATCCGAGCATATGTTTTTTGAAGTCAGTTTGCTCAAATAGGATTGGTTAAGACCCTCTTTCATAAACCTTAAGTGGCATTGGCAATAAAGATGTGACAAGCTTGAAAAGCTTTCAACTTGACATATTGCTCAGTTCCTAGCTTGATAAAGGTTTCCATGCATAACATACTATAATGTGAGAACTAAGTTTAAAGATCGATGACTTCTCAAATCATTGGAATGAGAGTTATGCATCATCACTACAATCTTGTTTGAAGTATCCTTAGATAATCTCTTATCATCATAAGAGAAGCTCTATCAAAAGTCTGAAGACTTGCATCATAATATTATGATATACCAAAGTGTGATCCTGCATTGACTAGAACAACAAGTACACCAGAGAGATGAATTGGTTCAATTTTTTGTTGAGAAGGATGTATTTGAAGTCTCCCTGATTAATGAAGAGGCTTTGGAGGGAAGATAAGATCCTTGCATGAATTGTTGATGTTTATAATTAAGAAGCACATATTGTGAAGCTACCTTTGGGTCTTGAAGAAGATAAGTAGGACTAGTGGTTACAAATTGAAGAATGTTTTATCTCATCAGTCTCAAAGGGAGTTGTCCGTTGAACCTTCCCGATAATTATAGCAAAGGACTTCCCTATGGATGTGAATTTTCCGAAGGATGGCATTTTGATTGGTAATTCTTCAAGTTATTGGATCCCATGATGAGCAGGCTACCAAGTGGATCCTTTGTATTACATCATGCACCTTAAACTAGAGAGAGTCTAGTCGTATGAAAGAAGATTGGGCAGAACATGCACTGGGGGCACCTTCGTGAATTAGAAAAGCTTAGGCTTGTGGTGTCCCTGAGTGAGAGGGAATAAGGTTAGTTAAATATTTTCTTTAACATGATTTTTGATTTGGTATCTTGGATGTACAAGAAACAAAGGATTGCTAACATCATTGTTGCCAGAATGGCTAGCTATAAGACAGTGTGTTTTGAAGAAGCTTTTTAGTGAGTTGTATGCCATCATGTATATGTTGCTGGGAGGAGCAATGTGGCTCCCATGGATGGATGGTCAAGTTGCTGATATCCACACAAAGCCTTTGGGAAGGCAAAATTCTTAGCCTTCAGAAAGCAACATTCCCTATATGGAGGGATATTGATTGGATTAAACATTGAGCTATGGGAGCTCTTGGGGTCCTAGGGTACTTCATGGAATTTATATGAGCATAGAGTGAGTGGTTCACCTTCCCCTGTGGACCCAGCGTGTGAACACAGGGTTAGTGGTTCACCTTCCCTTGCGGTGTACATTCCCCAGTATGTGAACATAGGGTGAGTGGTTCACCTTCTCCTATGGAGTACGCTATATGAGAATAGGGTGAGGGGTTCACCTTCCCATGTGTATACCCCACCATACATCCTACCCTTGCAGTCTAGGTCTCTTGGGAAGTACCTCTCATCTAGCCAACGAGTTGGTAAAAGTGGTTAGGTTTAATTAGTACTATATACGAACGCGTCAGGTACTATTGTATTCCCTATGACTAGGATGTATGATGTTCAACAGCGTGACTACTAAAGGATCAAGCCTAGTAGGGGTTCTATCCCTAGACATGAGGATTTTCCTTTGTCATTTTGGTGAAGATGGCAGGGTCTTGTGACCCACCCTCTTTCAATACTTTCTTAGTGGACTATGATTTCAATCTTCAGCAGAGACGAGACAAGTTGCAAAGATGACAAATGATGGACACGATGGCATAGTAGTGGATGGATGTTGACAAGAGGAATACCTCCCTAGTTGAGAGGGAGTGTTAAAGAGTACAACTAGGGGCTAATTCCCCTTCCCTTTTATGAATAAAATATATATAAAAATAATATAAATAATAACAATCATAAATGAATAACTAACTAATAATTAGTGTTGACAAGTCATGTCTCCAAGGACATGACCATTTATGAATGGGTACCTACCTAGGTATATAATTGGGACCCTCAGTTGTAATCAAATCATCTCATATCTTCTTGTATGTATTGTTGATGTTCTATCTACAATTATTGTCAATGATGATAAGACATTTAAGTAATTGTTGTAAGCACAGAACATACCATAAAATTTAACATCTTCATTCAAGGTATGACATAAAGGACTTATGAAACATCTATCATTCTTTGACACTATCTAATGGCACATGGAACATTAAAAAATTAGAAGTTCAATGACACGATGTGGATAAGTTCAACATAAATGTAATACATGCTCTAGACCATCATAGTTCCCAGCCATCAAACAAATTCTTCATCTAGTAAAATTGAGAAATAATAAATATGTAAAAGTATAACTCCTAACAACTATGGGTTTTGATCTATGCAAACCAAACTTTATGGATCCAAGGGAATGCATATTTTCTTACAAGATAATAAAAACACTCCTTGTTTTTGTCCTCACTCTTTTCTATGCATAAGTAAACCATCAAAACAAGAAAATGAAAAACATTATTCATAAGTTGATATATTTGTGCCCTATTATTTGTAGCTTCCCATAAACACCAGTAGAACAGCCAAACACCTTCATAATGCATTTTCCTACTAATTTGAATTGCACTAAGTAGTCTTTCACATTCTTCAGAAAAACAGGATTGGAATCTATGAAACTCCTGTGGGCAACAGGGAAGCAAAAAACAAACAAATGTTGCAAAGCAGAATCTACAGAAAAATATTCTCAGATCTAATACTTTCATAACCTAGTCCTATCAGGTACATTATGTAGAGTATAGCATGGCAAGGAAACTACAAGTTAATAATACTGAGTCCTATAGCATTCTCAAAAACTAAGATAACTAAATTTTTAAAAAATGATGCTTTTAAGGGAAGATAGGCCTGAAGAAAATGTGAAATAGAGAAAATAAAATAAGCCAAATACATACCCCCTCCTTTCAATTTTCCAGCAGTTCACAACACCATCAAGTGCACTGTAACCAAAAAAGAAATAGCCATCAAAATAAGAGCGCAGATTCAAAAGCATGAGAAAACATAATTTTGATAATCATTGAATAAAAACAATTACAAGGAAATAATACAGATCTGCATATAATATAATAAGATAGTTGAATTAGGCAATAAAAGTTTCATTGCTACCATTAAATCCTAGAAATAAACAACCCATAGATTTGCAGTTACGTTCAAGGCTTTATCAGACCACAAACAGACAAGGCCAAAAGAAATTCTAGCATCCAAATGGACCTGAAGCCCACAGGATATCCCAAGGAGCCCACCTAGACTGTGACATAATCTTGCAAGCGACATTCAGCTTGGACATTAAGATAATCTCAAGATACAAGGAATTTATACCAAGTGTCCCTTCTATGTTTTGCAATGCAATGCTGTAAGCAGCAGATTGTTTGCTGAATAAGTTGGAAAGAATTGAGGTCAGTGACGGTTTTAATAGTAAAAGCATCCAGGTGAATGTTTGCCAGGCTATTTGTAATATCGACAGCTTTGGTTGAAAAATCTGACTGCCAGTATCAACGTCAGCAAGTCAGGTTGCAACCTGTGGCCACAAAGTTGCAAATAGGGACACTTGAATGCAAAAGGCAAGCAATAGGTCATATAGTTCTTTTTTCTGCAATATGCCTTCATGATACAGCAAAGTGTCTGCAAGTATGATAGCAACCTGTGGCTTCCCAATTGCAGGCAGGGATACTTGATTGCAAAGATGAAGCATTGGTCTAAAGTTTTCCTTTTCCCTCATGTTTCTTCATGTTACCACAAAAGCAAAGTGCCATTAACTGTATGTAACAGTTGAAAAGTTGTCCCACTGTTGGCAAGTAGCCATGTGTTTGAAAGAAATGATTATTCTAGAAGGCAGCCAGAATCTGTGAATAAATATAAATAGTGAGCGACTTATGCTAGCAACCAAAACACAAAGGTCATACTCAAAATGTAACACCAGAGGAACTATAAAAAGTACAAAGATGAGTGAACAATTGGGAGTGCTAAAACATTTCCGAGAGAACTGCAAAACAACAAAATAAAAAAGTATATAGGAAGTGTCAAAAGAGATACAATCAATTATCAGATAAGGAACTGCAAAAGCACAAAAATGGGAGAGCACCATGTTAATAGTAAATACTCAAGATGGATTTCTTCAAAATCCCCCTAGATTCTTTTGGCATTGACGATATGTGTATAAATTAGCCAATATTCAACATTTAACAATTCATGGATAAATTGTCAGGATTTGATGTTTGGTATTGACAAGTTGTGAGCACTAAAGTTAGAGTTAGCACATGGTTGTTAGGGTCCACTCAAGTTGGGTTTACATTAATATTATCACAATGGTCACAAGGCTTTGTTGCTTAGGGTTAACAATTGGACTGATTTTGCAATACCCCACTTTTGAGCCCCAGTTTAGTATTGTGTATAGACAAGGTGAATGGCTATAAGTCAGCAAAAGCAATTTGTAACCAAACATTGAATGTTAATAATAACTACATCACCAACATCAAAAGAAAACAAATGAAGGGGGGCTATGACTCCACAAGAGGAGAAAGACAAAGTCTTTGTAAAACCAAATAATGTCCCTTGATTATTAGCTAATTGAGGTTTACTTAACCCTTGGAGGAGGGCATCACACGAAGGAGGTATATGGGCCTCCACAAGGTTACATGACCCCTTCATGCCATGCAACTAAAAGCCTTACATTTTGCCATGCAAGTGAACTATTGTTTGGTCTAAAGGTTTGAGAGGGGGGTTCAAATGTTGGGTGTTGTTGTAATGTCCTCACCAAATTGATGGGCTAATGGAGGACGAAATAGCCTATCCAACCCCATAGGATATAGTCTTGATAAAGGGGTAAAAGGCCAAATTTTTCCAATGTTGGGGCAACATCGTGTAAAAATTGGGTCGGCTGGAGCAAAAGACCCAAAGTTTGAGGTTGCACTCACAACTTGGGAGCCCATGAAAAATCTATAAATAGAGGAGGGTTGAGATCAAAGGAATCATCATCAATTGTGGATCAAATCTTCTATTTTCTTGAGCTATAGCTCTGAGGGTTTTAAGACCCCTTTTCTTCTACTAATTTCGGTGGTGAAAGATTCCACCCTAGTTAGTTTTGTTTTCCATTTTGTCTACTTGTTTTGGCACAAGGATCTCTATCTACAAGGAGCAGCTAAGAATAATCGTGAAGGAGCCTAGAATATGGAAGATCGAAGCACCTTAAGGCTAGACGAATTTCCTTTCTGCTAGTTCAAGACAAAGTGATGTTTTCAAGAGGATTTGTCCTGAGGCTAATCACCGAGTTCAAATCGAGTCTACTATGACTAAACCCTTGCACAACCCTCTTATAGCAAAAATAAATTCACTTGAAGTAGGACGGAGCAATTCTAGGGGTTAATATCAATATCTTAACAACTTTTTGAGAACAAATTGCAAGTGGATAGCCTCTCTGTGCATGAACAGAAGTCTGCATCCTTCAAGCTATTGTTTGTGCAGAATAATATTCCTTCCTGAAGTTGTTGAAGACTCCTATACATAGATAGAAGTCGAATAGTGATCTGAGGCAAGCAACCAAGCTCCTGGTGAAGTCTCCTGAGGTAACCAAAGAACTATAGCCACAAACCCTAAGTTACTGGAAACACTTGAAGAATTTGCCGAAAACGTGGATCCCCATTTCTGATACGAAAACATATACAATTCTTGTCTGAAACGCTGTAAAAACGTTTTTGTGCCATTTCAAAAAATCGGAAACTTCAGATTTGGAATTGGATACGTTTCCAAGGGATTTAAATTTTTTTGGATCCAGTTCCACGAAAATCATGATTGGAATCCACCCTTAAAATGTTAAAAAGTGTGAAAATTTGTATAGCCATAAATAAATAATAAAAATGAAAAAATCAGATTTGCAAATAAACTCACTATAAACACATTCTCATAACGTCTCTTCTAAATCTTTAGAAACAATGGAACTCCATATATTTATCAACGATTCTTACTAATAAAAAACTAGATGTTCAAAAATGCAAACAAAAGGGTTTGATGAATGTCTTTGTAAAGAGATTTATTTGAGCAATTAATTTTCAGTTTGGTTAAGGTTTTGTTAATTGTCACTAATTTTGCTCTTGATTTCATAAATCCCTCCAATATAACAAATCTTCTCTAGCCAATGTTTTCCCTACATATAGTCAAGAGACCAAGTTGATGTTGAGAAGATTGAAATGTTCAAATAGGTCTTGACGGAATATCCAATGATCTCATGGGCCTTTTAATTGCCATGCAAGGAAGATAGATATCCTCTGACATGCATGACATGTTCATTGAAGGAGTTGGACCCGAAAGCACAAAGGTTGCAGCATCTTTGATTACATTACTAATGATGATGATAATATGTTGAATGTTATAATAATCACTAATAATGATGACAATGTTTATGCTGAATTGATGATGATGATATGTTTATGTTGAATTCATGATGATGATTATGTATTTTTAGATATCGATTCTAGATTCTAGATTCTAAAAGATGGATGGTAAATATATATATAATATATATAGATGTTGTTTCCCTACCGTATCGTATCCGGATTTTTTGAAAATTTGTCGTATCCGTTTCAAACCCCGTATCCATATCCGTTCCCATATCCGTTTCAGTGCAACTTAGCACAGACCGAAGCCTAAGGAAGGTCACCAAGCTGCTTGTAACAGTCTAAGATTATGTTGAATTATCACCCTGAAGAAATCCGAAGACTCTGGACAAAGCAGAAGATGTTCAGCCGCATTCATCATTTTCCTGAAACGTGTTTCACTGGCTCAGACTCTGACGCAGTTTGTGAAGGAGATTGTAAGGTGACCATAGGTCCTGGAACTGGATATAGTATCCTATAGCAGATTCTAGGTTTTGAAGGTATTTCTAAAGAATACTAACTGTGCACAAGAAATCAGGTCATTGGTGTATAAGCATTTGGTTATTTTTTGTGGACTCTCTGTTGGTTTGCTGAATTTCATTACATGAACCGTGACATTATTATTGAATGAACTGTGATATAATTGTTGACAAATATGTAATGATACTTAGTGTGGATCATATCGTATTGTGTTATTGAAGGAGTTGACGATTTTATTATTGAATGAGCAAAACAAGTTTTTATTGGAAACCTAGAAACCTGAAACCCTAGGTCAAAAATTACCCTAGGATATTATAGCTACTCAAATTATCAAAGAGCCAAATAAAACACAAATTGGACTACCATACTACCATTTGTTGAAGAATCTAGGGCAATGTAGGTTAATAAGATTCTTCTTGCCATGATAGCTATTTGTGAGGTATTTTAACTTCTCTTTATCATCACAATCTTCTCTTGTTATTATTAGAGTGTGTCTTCTTAGTTCATCAACTAGTTATCAAAATAAAAGAGACAAGAACACAAGATGTTGGCTTTCTGCTAGGGCCAAAACCTTTCACTCTTTGAGAGGAAAACCCGCACAAATTCTTCTTATCGAGATTTCAATTGACGAATACCAAGACCAAAACCAAGACCCCTGACCTAATAGCCACTCCAAGACCAAGACACTTCTTCTCTTGACTGTCTTTTCTTCTTCAAGATTCTTCCTTCACTTCGACCTTCTTTCCATCAAGACATTGTCTTCATATCACTGTATTATCAAGATCTTCTTATTACTGTCTTCAAGATCTTCTTTCTTGTTGCCGTGACCACCATAGTACTGTAAGGTATACTATGAATTCTCTCATCTACTTCACTGTTCCTTTACTTGTCATTGTCTCTGTAATCTGAATTACATAGATGAACAAAACTCGCCCATTTAGACTTTACCCAAACTTTGTGACTGTGCTTAGGGCACTGGAACAGTTGCACAGATCTTGAAAGTAATCTGAACTACTTGCTGCCACTGCTCTTCCGAAATCATAGAGATACCCATCTGAACTTCCTTCTGTCTACCGAAAAAGAAAGCTACATCAAACTGTTCTCTACTTGATCACTGAAATTTCAGAGGAAATTCGAATTTTGTTCCACTGCTACCCAACCGAAAATCTCCTGAACTTTTCACTGTAATTGCTTATGCGAAAATCTCAGACATGCGAAGCTTTGTTCACTGTAATTACCACCCGAAATTTCAGAGATATCTGAGTTCTGTCTTGTTCTTATGTGAAGATCAGCAGGGTATATATAGTACTTTTGTCTCCATAATAAGCCGACATGATCTATGACGAGGTGTCTTTTTACTGTGAGCCGACATGAGTTCTTATTTAATTCATCTTGCAGGCCGACTTTAAGGAGATTCGTGCTTGTCTTTTGGAGGGCTATGTTGACCTAGGCATAGACTCATATATATTTTTCATATGCTCAAGAAGAGCTTCTTCATATGACATTGACTTTTTGACTTAATAATAAATCGTAAGGCTCTCAATGGGAGCCACTAGCAAATAAACTTCTTGCTCGTGAAACCCTTGCAGCAAGGCATACAAAAATATATTCCTTTTATTTCATTATTTACAAAGATCATGTCATTATGAAGACCAAACCTAGTTACGTTTTACAACACCATTCAGATAGGGAAAATCAAAAGCCTTATCCTTCAGTGCACTAACATGGGCATATTTTATTCAAATTACGAATGCCCTAACCACAAATTGTGTGAGGATTGTGGTTGTTAACCATTTCCATTGAGGAAATGCATTATAGTTGATAATTACTTGGAATCCAAATAGGGATATTTCCTAGCTAGCCTATCTCGAAGCCCTAGAGGGACGTGGGATGGCTTGAGGGACTACTAAGGAGAAAAGTGGACCCCATTCCTTGGGTTGTGTAGGCTGATGTGGAAGAGATATATGGATTGGGAATTGTTATGCGTGTAATTAAAGATTGTAGGCTTGATATTGCATTGTGAGAAGATAAATTAGAGTCTATGATAGGGAGAGTGCACCATTGTGGATTCATAGCCTTAAGTCACAAGTGGTCTCTATTGTAGAGAGAATTGGTGCAACAAGGAGCCTATGTTTGGGTGAAAATTTCCTCTTCTGCAACTAATTGGTGGACACCTCCAGAAGTTCATAAATGTATCTAGGAATTGTGTTTAATTAATATTAAATTGTTGTGATTTATGTCATGGTTGAAATAATTTCCAGTTTTTTTAGCATTTATGATTTATAGTTCCATGAAAAATAGGAAGGCTATAATTATGTCATATAATTTTGTATTATCATGTCTGCTTATGTTAAGTAATTTATTACAGAAACATGAATTTGACTCCTTAGTAAAATAGTGTGAATTTCGGTGATTAAAAGCAATACCCCATATCCTTAAAGTACATAGAGAGTATTGGGTACATTACATGCTCCTTTCAGGCGATCTTAAAAGCAACTATCTTTTAGAGAGCATATCATGCTCACACTGGTAGACAACATGACAAGTTTCAGCATTGTAGGAGGTATCACTCAACTTTCAACTTTCTTCTTAGACAAACCTACTAATTTGGCTACAACATTGTCACTTGCATGTGCCCTAGAAAAGAATTGAGTTGTCTTGAATAAGTCCACTTCTTTTTACTCTAATAGGAGATATTTTAGGGTTAGAAGAAGAGAGGAAAATTATTAGTTAGTGACGAACCTATTATGGATGCTTTAGTGCAGCAAATAGTTTCTTTATGTGCTACAATTCAACTGCTTTCTAACAAGTTCATCAAGAAGGAAGAGAGCAGCATGCATCTTGTAACTCTAAGTTGGCTTTCAATCATCAAAGGAAATTTGTTCCTAACAAAAAGGCCAAAAGGTTCGTTGGTTCTCTTGCCAATACTTCTAATAATTTGGTGAACTCACCTGCTCACTATTTTGCAATGTTGCAGTTATCGTTATCGGGATATTATCGGCAAGGGAAAAAACCAGAAAAATAAAAAAAAATAAAAAAAAACTTGTAAAAATCGGGAAATAATCGTAAAATACAAAAATATTCATTTTTTTTCATTTTTTTTATATCTAAAGCATCTACAACATAAATAAATACATTGACACATAAATATGATAAAGAACTAATATATAAGATGTGTAATATCATTTCTA
>APFE030176300.1:0-11530 GCA_000404065.3 Pinus taeda
ACCATGGCCCACATTTTTGAAATTATATGATGTTAGAGTTATCTTCCAAGTTGGATTTATGCCATGAAAACTCATCTTCTTATTAATTGCAAGCCAATGTGTTAGAAACTAGGAGAATATCGAGGGGAGGGTGGGGGGCAGTGAATCAGTACTATAGGAAATTTAAAATTTTCTTTTCACTAGTAAAAGTACTAGGAAACCAATAAACACTTCAAGAATTAATTCATATCATCATCAAAAGAATCAATAGAAGAAGAACAAAATAGAACAAATAAATTATTCAAAATTCTCTTCAGTTACTTCACAAAAGCAAGCTTCTATTTGTTGTTATAAATTTCTATGGCAACAACTAGAAGGAAGGTACTACTCCTTGTTGGAAAATGCAAAGTGGAAGTTATTAATATTTATTTTCCTTAACTTTAATATTTGTCTGTGAACTTAGTTATTTTTCTTATATTATTTATTTAGATATTTTCATTAACCAAATATCAATAGTGAAATAACAATAACATATGACACATAAATTAGGCTCTCAACCAAGGAAAAATCCTTCCAAGGGTAAAACCTGTAAAACTCTTCTCTTCTTATAAAATATGCTTCAATTGAGACACAAAGACCCAAACCCTAAACCAATTCCTTCACCAAGTACAAAGTCAACCCCCCAACAAGTATTTCACAAATTCTACACCAAACATCTTCAACCTGCAACGTCGACCTTCTAGCTACACTACTACAACTCATACTGCAACTTCGATCTTGTAATTTCAGCCTTGCAGCTTCTATAGAAACCCTAATTCACCTTCCTCATGTGACCTTCCTAAAGAAAGACAACTCCTCCTAAGGTCAATGAGGTCAAGGTATGGTATTCTTCCTTCCAGTTACAAGATTTTGTAATTTTTCTTCCTACAACTCAGACCTATAGCTTTGACCTCCTTCTACAACATCAAAAAACCTAAAACGTCACATGTGTGAGAGAAATAGAGCCTAAAAACAAGATTTTTTGTTATTCTTTCTTCTCCCAGACCTTCGCTCTTCTTCTTCCCACTTTCTAGCTATAGGTCAAAAAATTTCTTAATAAAACAAACTTATTGATTGAGTGAGTACTAAATGAGGCTAAACTTCTCCTTTATATAGCCTTTACAAGGGGTCAAATTGTCTCCTTTAGGCCGACTTGTAATTGCCAAGTCTGACTTCCACTATTGGAGTTTCCAAGACTTTCTATACTAAAAAATAATTCTTTTTTACAATTACATTTTTCCTCAAAGGGTCTTATAAAATGACATTGACTCCTCTGGCTCGTGACAATAAATCCTAAGACCTAACAAACCCTATTAGCATGAAGAACATGCTTTTACCTAGAATACCATTAATAATGAGCATGAAACCCATTCTTTAATAATAATAACTTTTTATTCTCTTTTCTCGTTTGTTACATAGGATACATATTGAAATGAGTACAACAACAATTATGAAGACCGAACTAGTTACATTTTCACCACTTGCTCCTAACTATGGAGGTATTCATAATTGTACAACTAGTACAACATCATTATCAAACTAAAGAGTTCTCATAAGAAGAGTAAGGATGATAAGCCAAATTATAAGCATCATTATTATGACCAACACTATATCTGAAACCTAACTAGACAAGCTCTACTTCATTTAGGAGCATTATGTTGGGAGGCTTTACGTGTGATATCACACTACCTCTACAAGGCACATAACCCATCCATATGTCTACAAAGTATGTCCTTTTAGGAATATTCTTGTCTTGGATCTCCAATCTTGAGTCCTCAAATAATATTAGTCCTCTTCAAACACTCTTCTCTTGAATTCATGTCCCATTCTCAAAGAGTTTCGTTACATTTCCTTTCTTGGATGTTATATCCTTAAGGAAATCACAGATGCTTATCCAAACCTCTACCATTCTCTCTTAATCACTTGAAGAAAATAATGTGCATGTGATATCTAACATCACTCCCTCTCAACAAGAGAAGTTATCGCTAATCTGATTTAATCTTGAGAATATAACCTTTCTCCTATTCAAGGAGACTTCTTTTCTCACTCTCAAATATAGAAGAGATTCCATACTTCCTTTTTATTTGGGAAGTCAACACCACAAGCCTTATAGCTTGTCTTTGTAAGAGTACCAGCTTCTTATTCTCTATAGTTGCTTGGCTCCCTCTTTCCTTTGCATCTCTTGCATTGATCTTGCTTCCTTTCAAGGTATCATGGATCCATCTCCACTCTTCAATCTTGTGACAGGATCTAGGTCATCTCTCTTGCTCATCACTTTCATCTTCGACATGGAGGCCTTGCATTGAGCCTTTCCAAACTTCAAGTTGATCATAGCTTCCTCATGAAAGTGATCTCCCTTGACCTTCAGGTTATATTATCCCACTATTACCTTCCAATCCCAAGATGGACACACCTCGACTTCACAGCTTCTAGGTACCAGATGTTGAGCTCCTCTCAACATTCTTCATACCTTTCCACTCATACAATTGAACTTTCCTCAACTGTCATCATGTATTCTTGCAACATTCTTCTAGGTAGAAAAATAATATGTTAACCAGATAACCAACAATAATGGAAATCAAACTTACCTCATCATAGTGACTTTCTCATTCCATCAACATCCTCATGGTCCATCGCCACTTGAATCTTCCTTCATTCATTTGAATGCCCAATGATTGAACTTGATTAGTAAGTTACAACTTTTTCTTTTGGAGATTGGATGTTAATCATTATATTCTAGATAAAATCTTAATATTTTATACATCCTTAAGTAGGTCAATTTTTTCCTTTTAAACATCATATAATCATGCTAAGCATGTTAAAATATTTTCTTCACTTGAATATTATCCAAGAGTCACTTTAAATGTGCATTCCTATTATATAGCTATATATATTTCACAAAGAGCTTGCATACTCAAACATTGCATTCCTTCATTCCTTTTCTAGTATTGTTTCCACATTACATGGAATGTATACTAATTTTGTCACAGTGATTTCCAACTAACCTTCTATAATTATGGTTTTTTAAGGATCATAATAATCCACTTAAGAAAGATGACTTCCTCTAACATAATTTTAGATAATGCCTAGATGAACAATATGCAAAATGGTCCATCTCTCTATCTTTAAATACTAGATTACTTTTACAAAGAAACTTAACCAAGTAGACTCTTCTTATGAAACTATCACATGATTCTCTTTATGATGTTATGTAAAATCAGGATTCCTTTAAAAATAAACAATAATCCATGTTATCCTAAAGGAAGATTATACCAATTTTACCAAGAACCTGAAAAACAAGATGTCTTCTTTAATAGTAAAGATCTTTTACTTCTTCCTTATTTGGCTTCTTCTCAGGTCCTCCCATTGCCTGATATGCATGAGCTTCACTTCTTTCTTCTCTCTTGTTGTTCTATTTGCTTGTAAAGTCCCTATTAAAGTGTCCAAACACATTTCACTTAAATAATTGAACCTTGTACATGTCTTTCCTCTCAGACATTCCAACTTTCCCTCCTTCAACTTCTTGACTTGAGCTAGAAAGGCTTGAGACTGCTGATTTGAGCTAGAAAGGCTTGAGACTGCTGATTTGATCCAAGGTCATATTTTACTTTTGTGCTTGATTCCCCCAATTTGAATTGAGCCCAAAACTCATTAAAATGAATTGAATCTTTCTTGGAGTAGTTGCTTGTTGCGAAATTGCTCCATTATGATGGTGATGTATTCAATACACAAATGGTCACTTCTAAATAAAAAATTAATTCCCCAAGCCCTTACAAATAGTCTCTTAGCTAAGAGAATTTCATGAGAAATGATGTCATATCCTCATCCTTTTATTTCTTCATTATATATAACTTATTCCACAAATAAATCTTTTGTCCTGATCTACTTACATAGTACAAGTTCACTAGCTTATCATATATAGCCTTGGAAGTTTTTAAATCTATAACAAATGGAACAAGAGAATGTTTAATAGATTCCACTATGATCCTTTGAGCCCTTACTTCCCCATTATTGTATTTTGATAGTTCTTGTGTCTTTTCTTTGCTAGGTTTAATAATTTCCCTAGTCACATATTCCATTTCTTCTTGTTCTGTGAGTATCAAGTCAACCCTTTTCTTCCATGCTAGATAATTTTATGCTCCAACAAGCTTATTTCTCTCCTTGAAAAAAGAACCCATATGACTAGTAGATCCATACATGGTGTAATAATATGATACTTACTTGATAACCAAGATTATCCTTGATGATGCATCCAACCTTCTTGATGCCTTTAAGATCCTTGAGGAGACTTGCTTGAAAGATGTTCCCCAGGATTCCTACAACAACTGCTTCCAAGAGTGATGAATGATAAGATCCTTTGATGCTTCCTTGAATGGGGTCTACTAATGATTCTTAAACTAGATCCTTCAAGAGACAATCCTTGAGAGTTTCCTTTTCTTCCTTCCCCTTGACAAGTAATTCCTTCTAGTGTCCTTCCAACTTCCTTCCTTGTTCACCTTAGCTCTAATACCATGTTGGAAAATGCAAAGTGGAAACTATTAATTATTATTTTCCTTAAATTTAATATTTGTTTATGGAATTAGTTATTATTATTATGTTATTTAGTTATATATTTTCATCAAACAAATATCAAGAATGAAACAACAACATAGGACACTATAATTAGGTTCTCACCCAAGGAAAACCCCTTCCAAGGGGAAAACCCAGAATAATATTCTCTTCTTATAGACTCTGCTTTAATTGAGACACAAAGACTCAAACCAACTTTAGCCCTCCAATAATTCTTTCCCTAATTCTGCACCAACCAGCTTCAACCTTCATCTTCGAGATGCTAACTTCACTACTGCAACTTCAATCCTACATGTAGCTTCTATAGAAACCCTAATTCACCTTCCTCCTATGACCTTCCTAGATAAATAAAACTCCTCCAAAGTTCAATGAGGTAAAAGTAGGGTATTCTTCCTTCCATTTGCAATATTATGTACTTTTTCCTCCTACAGTTTGGACCTGCAACTTCGGCCTTTTTCTGCAGCACCAAAAATCTTGAAACTTCGCACATGTGAGAGAAATAAAGCCCAAAAACAAGATTTTTTGCCCTTGCTTCTTCTCCAAAACCTTCACTCTTCTTCTTCATGCTTTCCAACTACAGATCAAATGCTTTCTTGATAAATCGAACTTCTTAATTGAGTAAGTGGTAAATGAGGTTGAATTACTCCTTTATATAGCCTTTCTAGGGGGTCGAATTATCTCCTTTAGTTCAACTTGTAATTTTCAGGGCCGACTTGTAATATTGGAGTTTCGAGGACTTTATAGACTAAAAAATAATTATTTTACAATTATGTTTTGTGTGGAAGGGTCTTATAAACATGATGTTGACTCCTTTGAAATATGATAATAAATCCTAAGACCTAACAAACCCTACAAGTACGAAGAACATGTTCTTACCTAGAAGACCATCAATAATGAGCCAGAAACCCATGCTTTAATAATAATAATTTTTCCTTCTCTTTTCTTGTTTGTTACATAGGATACATATTGAAATGAGTACAACAACAATTATGAAGACCAAAACTAGTTACGTTTTCAACACTCCCTAATTTATCATCTACAACTGAAAGGAACTACAACTCCTAGTTTATCAAATACCATTGAAAGGAGATCTAACCACTAATTTTTAGCAACCACTACTGGAAAGAGCTACAACCCCTGATTTGCACGCTACCACTTTCCTGACCTCAATGATTTATCTTTCATGCAATTTTCAAACAAACCATGAAGGTCGCTTCCTTACACAAACAAATAAATTTCTCTCCACAATCACTCACCACAAACACCATACCATCACCTTGAAATATCTCTGATTATTGATCAGTCCACCATCCACCTCTAAACCATCAATAACCAATACAACCAACAATTGTCTTTCCTTGAAAATTCAATTATGCTTTTATAGAAATTGGATTGATATTTTTAGTTCTTGAACTTGCACTTGAATTTAACTTTCCAAAGGTTTTTATCTCATTAACTTCTTGTTTTTTCAATTCTAGAATGTCCTCTTGATTTCCAAAATAATTCTTCTAAATATCCTCCCCTCTCTCTTCAAGAAAACCTGAGTTAAACTGCTTAATTCTGCAATTCTGGAATTTTTACATAATTTAGTAGAGGTTTCCTAAATTTAACTAACCTCCAAAATTAGCAATTCTACCAAACCCACCTCCAAATATGTCCATTCCACTATCTTAGCTACCAACACATTCATGCTTTATTTCTAAACTTTACTACACTCTCCATTTGGCATAAAATGCAAAATTTACACACTGTTGATTCATTTTTCCATAAGCCCAAAGGCCTTAACCAATTTTCTAAGCCACTGAATCATACACCTAAAGTGCTTTGTTCCAGCCCCCAAAGGGATTTAATCAAGACTATATATCTATTTTTTTTCTCAAGCACTTAATAAAAAAAAACAAATACAACCACCTATTGGGCCCACTATTCTAGGCCATAAGGGCTTATCACCCATTCACAAAAGCATTCGTTCCTGTGGTCTTGTCCTATGAATAAAACCTAGTGCTAGTCTTGAACCATAGCTTTGAATTTATTTTCTCAACAAGAACACTCATTAGCAAAATTTTAATGGAGCATCCTTGCATTGTCACCGAGAATTTTTCCTCCAAGGAGTTTCTTCTATGGCCTTATTTCTTTTGGGGTTGAATGTTCCATGGGATTGTGCCACTAACACTTGCACCAATCGTATTTCCATCGGGATGATTTTTCCACCACATCATTCTTAAAACTTAAATATTATCATCACCTATTGTCTCTCCTTTCTGTCTCTCAACTTTGTCATCTGCCACTAATATTATAACTTTTTCACTAGAGACTCTCATGAATTATTTGAGAGGGAACCTTTGAGAAAGTTCCTTTGGGATGATGTGTCTTGGGGACCACCTACTTAACATGGGGACCAATCATATTTTTACTAGGATTTCCTATCCGTTACCTCAACACCACCAAGTCTCGATGCTTATTTCTTATAACTTTTATGCATGTAAACTCTCAAAAACACTTCCGAGGAGTTTCTTCCAATGATTATTTCTTTCGAGGTGACGTTTCACTACCACGATGATGCCACCTATGTCTTCCAATTGCCAGCCACCTCTGCAAGGATGCAACATGTCACCCATTTTCGGCTCACTTGACCACCCAATTTTTTTTTTTTTGCATGCCATGTTCCACGTTCAGATTGGACCATGTCATGCTGATATCATACTTCCACTGTGTCTCCTTCGACCAATTAAATTTTACAATTTATCCCGTCTGTATATGCTGTCAATTCTCCACGTCATTAGAAAGAGGGTCTCATGCCTTCATTTTTCTCTAAATTTCTTCATTAAGTTTAAATATAAAAACCACTAGATTCAAGCCTGCTTTATTGACCTACTACAAATCTTCATGATAACTCACCTCTAGAGACCTCAGTGATAACTCGAGGTGTATTCATGGAGAAAATTGTCGAGGAGTTTCTTCTGAGATCACCTTTTTGCAGTCTACACTCGGAGAAAATGAACATGTACATGCTCCATTTCTTGTGATGTTTCTTTCATTTGAGATTCTGAGGATTAGGGTGAGATTTCTTGTGGGTCATTACACTGTAGACATATGCCAATCATAGTACCTATTCCTCCTTTTCCACGTTAGCCCATTGTTGAGTCATCTTGGGGGTTCTCCTTTGCACACGACTTCACACTGTTTTGGGAACCTCCACCAATATTGCATGGACATGGACTCCACTACTGGGCAATCACCCTTGCTCTGTTGTTATGCTATCTAGCCACAACCTCCCAAATTTGCATTAGTTGCTTCACCAATGACTCTGTTGTGTTTGGAAAAAGCTCCAAACTTGCACTAATATGACCCCTCAACGATTTTAGGGCTACAACTTAGAATTTTGGGGGTACTGATCTTTGAATGGAAATAAATTCTGTTCAAGAATGCCATTTGTAAACTTCTATATACCACTAGAAATATCTTCCCGAGCTCTATCCATCTGAGTAGGTTCCAAGAGCTACTTAGATGATCTTCTGAATTCGATTTGGCTCCAAATTATCTTCACCTTGACCACATTTTCCCTTAACACACTTGAGCTAACCTTGTTCCTATACCCTTCTTCTTGCAATAACCTATGCCTTTGCCATCATCTACTTCACCTTTGTTATCAATGACAACATATTTCTAACATTTCCCCCCTTTGGAATTTATGGTAACACCATAATCTAACAATCAAAACAACATCACAAAACATGAGCATGAAAGTAAAAGGAAAGTTTACATCTCACTCCTTCTCTTCTCTCTTTATTCTCCCCCTAAAGATGTTGCCCCCCCAAGATGTACTTCATCGTTTGTGGTGTTATCTCTCCCCTTTTCTTTTGTTTGAGTTAATTATTCTCCTCCCTTTTTTTGTTTTTTTAGGTTCTTCTCCCCCTTTGACATTAATGGAAAAGAGAATAATATGTCCCCCTATCTTGTTGATCTTATGGACCTAGAATCTTTAATTTGATATGTTGAGTGCTTGATTGCTTCCTTTATTCCTCTTAAGAAATATATAATAGAGGGAGTTAAGAGGAAATACTCCCAATCTTTACCTTAAGTATTCAAATTGATCTCTTGGGAGATGGTTGGTGAATATATCAGCTACCTGCTCATTTATAGGTACATACTCCAAGTTGACAATCTAAATGGAAACTTTCTCCCTTAAGAAATGATACTTGATTAGAATATGATTTTTCTTTGAATGAAAAATAGGGTTCTTAGACATTTTGATGGCACTTGTATTATCACATATTATTGGAATAGGCTGATCATAGAATACTTGTACATCATATAATGTCTACTTCATCCATAAGAGCTAAGTCCAATGTGAAGTTGTTGCTATGTATTTTGCTTTAGCAGTAGAGAGAGAAATTGAAGCTTGCTTCTTTCTCAACCATGAAATGATACATTCACCAATATATAAAGCACCACCAATAGTGCACTTTCGATCATCTACATCACCTTCCCAATCAACATCAGTAAAAATAGATAGAAAAATATTTACCTCAGGGACACCAAATTCCATAGTCCATTATGGCTATAAGATATTTGAGAATCCTCTTTACTACTAGGAGATGAATATGTCTGGGGGCTACTTGAAATATTCCTACAATACTAATTGTCTACATCATGTTTGGTCTTAAGGCTATCAAATATAGGAGGCTACCAATGATAGATCTGTATAAAGTCTAATCCAACTCTTTTGATTCATCAGTCTTGCTGAGCTTTCACTATGTAACCATTGGAGTGTTTACCAAAGAGCATTCCTCCATGCCAAAATTCTTCAAAACTTACTTGAGATGCTTGTTTTGTGAGATAAACATTCACTTGGAGTATTGTGCAATCTATAAACCAAGGAAATAAGAAAGTTCTCCAAGCATAGACATCTCAAAGTTGGACTTCATATCAAATGAAAATTGGCATGTTAAAAAGTGTGAATCACTGGAAAAATAATATCATCAACATAGACAACCACTACCAGTAATTTTCCATCATTGAATTTCACATTCAAAATACTATTAGTTGCACCTTTTTTAAAACCAAACTTGAGAAAACAATTTTCCAAATTGGAATACCAAGCCTGTGGTGCTCACTTAAGATCATACAAGGCCTTTTCTAGCTTACAAACATAATCAAGATTATCTGACAACTGAAAACCATCAGGCTACTCAATGTAGACTTCTTATCGCAATTATCCATTCAAGGAAGTAGATTTGACATTCGTCTGATATATCTTGAATTTCTTGAAACTAGAAATGAAGAAAACATCTGAATTGCCTCTAATCTAGCAACAAGAGAAAATGTTTAATAAAATTATAGACCTTCAATTCCTGCATAGCCTTTGCAAACTAATCTTTCCTTGTTTCTCACCACTTCACCATGTTCATTCAACTTGTTCCAGAAGACCTACTTCATGCCAATAACATTCTTGTTCGCTTTTCTAGGAACATGTTGACCCAAGTTTCATTTTTCTCGATATGATCAAGCTCTTCATGCATATATTTTAACCAATTATCCTCCTTTCTAGCATGTGAAAAATATTTTGGTTCCATCATAAATAGGAGAGCTACATGCGCTAGAGTAGGGGGGATTTAACAATCTTCTTCTTGTCTACATGCCTGAATTTAAATGACTGTCAATTTGGTTAGGTGGGTGGTGTTTTTGCACATACCTTGTAGGATATTTGGTTTGATGACCGAGGGGAACTTCATTGCCTTCATATGAAAGTAGTTCTTCAGCTTTATCATTGTTGTTGACTAGAACATTTAAGATGATATTTATTTACTAGTGATTTTCTTCAAATTCAATGTGCTTATCAACTTTGAAATCAACGCAATCAACTATCCTCTTTGTGTTATTTTTTTAGCACCTATAGCCCTTTCTATTTTGAGAATACCGAAGAAAAATACCTTCATCAACCCTTGCATTGAACTTGCCAATATTTTCATGTTCCTTTGGATATAGCATTCTCTTCCAAACAGTATGAAATGCTTGACTACTATAGGTCCACCATACTAAAGCTCATATGGGGTTTAATAATTGTTTGGTATAAAGTGGCCTTTGTTTAAAATCACCATTGTTATGTGAATAGATTCAGCCCAAAATATTTTTTGAATATTTCTTTCTCCCATCATGGCCTTAGACAACAACTGAACTAATCAGTTAGCCCTCTCTGCTACATCGTTTTGTTGTGGAGTTTCTGTTATGGTGAATTTCCTTTTGATGCCATGTTTTTTGCAAAATTAATCAAATTCTTTTGAGGTAAATTCACCTTTATTATCAGACCTTATACACTTGATTTTACAACCCGTCTCAGTTTCAACCATGGCCTTAACATGTTTAAACTTCTCAAAGGCCTCTAATTTTTCTCTTAAAAATGAAACCCCCATCATTTTGATGAAATCATCAATGATAAGAATGAAATGCATTTACCTATGGGTTTATGAGTTCTTGAAGGTCCAAATAAGTCCATACGTACTAACTATAATGACCTGGTTGATGAGTTTTCCTTGGACTTTAATGGTGCTCAAACTACTCAAACTTTCTTACTCAACTGACAAGACTTGCAAATAGTATTCTTAGGCTTTAAAAGTTTGGCGGTTCTATAACAACATTCTTCTTGCCAAACTTGAAAATCTAATAAAAATTCAAATGTCCAAGTCTTCTATGCCATAACCAGCTCTCATTAGTATTTTAAAAACAACATCTAATTGTCTTCTCTTTTAGGACATAGACATTATTATCTGTTCTCACAACTTTAGTTACAAATTCTCCAGTGCCTGCAAACTTGATTTGACATTTTTTAACTTTTAACAATACATCATAACCTTTTTTGCACATTTGAGATACACTAGGTAAATTATGCTTCATTACAATAGAAAACAACACATTCTTGGATTTATCTATGCTATTTGCTAGA
>APFE030176304.1:0-12715 GCA_000404065.3 Pinus taeda
TAAGGACTCTGGACACCACATATCTCCACAATGGTATGATATTGTCCACTTTGGGCCTAAGCCCTCATGGATTCGTTTTTGGGCTTTACCCCAAAAGGCCTCATACCAATGGAGATATTTGTCCATCCTTATATACCCATGATCCTCCCCATTTCTAATCAATGTGGGACTTTGGTCGTATACCCAAAAATCCTCCCCTCGAACAAAGGACCATCGAGCCTCCCCTCAAACGATTATCCATTCGTCCACTCTTTACCAACTAGGATTCTCCACTCTAATGCGTTGGAAGCACACGCCTTATACGGAGCACCACCTGCCTCGAGAGCTTGCTCTATCCCAGGTCAACTCCTCTTCATCGTGTTGGTACCAGGACACGTCCATGAAGAATCCGGAGCACATCGCCTGTCTAACCGAGCTCATCCACGGATCCCATCGTGATATTACCGGGCCCACCACTTTCGTTCGGTATTCCAAGGATTCATCCACTTGGCTAACTTCGGAACTTGGCTCTAATACCACTTGTAAGGAATCTGGACACCACATATCTCCACAATGGTATGATATTGTCCACTTTGGGCCTAAGATCTCATAGTTTTGTTTTTGGGCTTTACCCAAAAAGCCTCATACCAATGGAGATATTTATCCATCCTTATATACCCATGATCCTCCCCACTTCTAATCAATGTGGGACTTTGTTCGTATAACCAACACGCCACCCCCGCGAGCTGACGGGCCACTGGGGTGTGGCGGAGGGCGGGGTGATTCCAAGAATCACCTCAACACACCCGCGAGTTGTTGGGCCACCAGGATAGTGTGGAGGGCGGGGTGATTCCCAGAATCACCCCACCACCATTGTAGGCCATTGGGCCACTGGTGTAAGGACCTGTGGTCCGAGGCACGACCACCACATGAAGTGCGATGAGTTTGGTGAGAAAACGAGTGCACAATTGAACGAGTTAACAAAGTGACCGAGCAAGACACAAGAGCGCATGCGAAAGTGAGAAGGGCAATCATGCACTTATAGTGGACGAGCTGAGCATTCACTACACGAGCCGATGATGGAAAGAATGGTAATCTAGGCGTTGGTCGATGGGATGACCAACCGAGTTATCAAACGAAGGCATTGACTAGGCAAGAAAACAAAGGTCGGCCAAGAGTGGCACGACCTCACATGAAGCATATAAGTAAATGAGCGTTGAAGCTTGGGAAGACATTCATTCAAACACACTCATTCGTGGATACAAGGAGAAGAGCGGGATGTAGCAGGTCGCAAGAGGCGCAGCTCTTATGCGCCCATTCTAGGGCGAGGTTTCACGGTGAACTCGCACGGAGGTTGTATCGAGTGAGGGCACGGGTGAAGGCACCCACCATTCGGACGAAGGATCAGGTAGGAAGGTGAAGGAGCGTGGGTGGCGACTTGGGTAGGTCGCCCGCCTGTCGTGCAAGTGTATGCGGTGGAGACTCAGGTGAGGTCGCCGCCGAGTGAAACAAAGGAAACGGGTGACTCGGGTGAGGTCGCTTGCCTATCGTGCAAGGGTGAACGGGTGACTCGGGTGAGGTCACCTGCTCGTCGTGCAAGGTGAACGAAGTTCGGTTGAGGAGTGCGGTTGGTGGTCTGTGTGAGGGCACACCCGCCCAACTCAGGCAAGGAACTCGGTTGGCACACGAAGGTGTGGCCTAGTTGTAAAATTGGCTAAGTATGAAACTTGGTGTTTCCAAGTATACTTGTAAAGCATTGAAAACATTGTAAAGTTGTATAATATATTGTATTCAGGCAGACTCATTGTTTAGGGAGTTGCCCCTCCCTTTATACTGTGCAATTGTGTTCTTCATGTATAATTGCTGATGATAATGAATGGGTATGGGTGTTCATTGGTATAAAGGAAACATAATAATACTTGGTTGTGAAAAACAAACTAAGTAGACTAATGGTTAGAAGTAGTCCATGAACATAAGTATTGGTGAAAAGAAAGTGTTCGGTGTTGTCGCACCTCGCCAAGTGCAGTTGGAAGACTACCACAGGCCTGGGGGCATGACAATTGGTATCAGAGTAGGTTCACAGTTGGTGAAGCTGGTGAATTGAATCAAAGAGTTGATTCTAGGAAGATCGAAGACTTGAAAGGAAGTTCAAGCTTTGCAGGTGACAGGTGGAATATCAGGGTGATTCAGGTGAATGGTGAAACAGGTTTAGTAGAGGTGAAGCTTTGTGCTTGGGCCAAGCTGAATGACAAGGCATGGCAGGTTTGGAAGAATGCGAAGGGAAGCTCTTGCTTACCTTATACAGGTTGAAGCGGATGAAAGAAGAGAACCCCCAGATTGGAAAGGAACTTGAAGTCTTGGAAAAGAATGTTGAAGATGAACTTATTCAACTTGGTTGGACAATTGAGAAAGATGAAGTTTTAGACTGTGCTGACAAGGAAGAGGAAGTTTTGATGATTGAGGATGTTGCAGATGTGACAACGATGGAGGATGAACTTGAGATTGATCAAGTTGGACAAGGATCGTGCAGTTTGCAGACATGGATGGATGAGGATACTCATATGGAGGAATCTCATGATGATGATGTAAGTACTATTGATACTTGTGTTTCACTTGAGCATTTGGTAGATGGACTGTATGCATGGAAGAGCAAAGTCAGTTTGGCAATGCAGGGGAGCATCTTACCATGGATGTCTATGATGAGACCTTGTATGGAGAAGCAAGGATTTTTGATTGTTGCAGGACTTGTTGGGGTTGTTTGTGACCTTATGGTAGAAGGTGCAAAGGCCCGTGACAAGGGAGGAACATGATGATCGTTGTAGAGGAATGGGTCATGCTTTAGCCACATGGAGAATTGGCTAAGTGCCCGACATGACTCATGGACAAATTGGAGGAGGGAACACACTTGGATATGATGATACTTGGGTGGACTTCTCATGGCTGAGACCAAGAGCAAGTCTTGGTGGAACCTTTAGTGGGGGAGCTATGATGGAGAGACTCATGTGATAATGATATGGTTGGGTGACCGAGTTCACTAGACCAGAGATTGCAGACTTGGATGGGGATGACTGATTGTTGTGATGGGTCTACTTGGTTGGACACGTGGGAAACCTAGTCATGGACTTCAGGTTGGAAACATGGAGCATGGCAGTCTTATGCAGGGACATTATGCAGGAGCACTTATAGAGATGTCACTTATGGGCATCCAATGAGGAGTGCCAAGGCAAGGGTGTTGTGCAGGTTGATTTGCTGATGCGACATGGAGATGTTTTACTTATGAGCCGATGGAGAGATTGTGCACTCTTGTACAACAAGGCCATGGACTTGGATGGAGTTGTGAGTAGACTATGGAGCTTTCCTACTACATGGAGAGCTAAGGCATCTTGAAAAGACCTTTGGGCCAAGACTTGAATGCTTTCTAGAGTGTTGGTTGGAGATGACTCATGGAGCTCTTGATGACATGAGGTTGTGACTTTTGGAGACTTCATATAGGTTGGACTTAGAGGATCTGATGCATTGAGGAGCTGAGGTCAGAGACTTTGATGCAGAATGGGATGCATACTTTCGAGTACATGTATGGGTGTGGCTTGGAAGAGTGACTTGATGTGGAGGATCAATATGAGACACTTTGGAGTGATGGAGTTACAATGATGATGATGCCTTGGTGGCAACCCTTGGGCATGGGTTGAGCCGAGACTTAACCACTATTGACACATGGGAGCTGATTGATCTATGAGATAGGTGTATACTTGTTTCTCTGGCAGACTTGAGGGATGGCACATTATAGATGTGATGGAGAGTTGCTTCATGGACCTGGATGTGGCACATCGAGAGTCAGAGTTGGATGAGATAGTCTCTTCACATTGAGGAGATACACAGATGGATGATGATGTTGGGACAGATGGGACTGATTTCATGCAGCACATTGACACCAAACATCATGGACAACATGTTGCAGATGAGATGAGGACTACTTCATGGACCTGAGCATGGCTTACACTTATATGGAGATGGATTCTTGATCGAGTTGAGGATGTAACAGGATGTTCTGAGAAATGACTGATGGTGGCATGAGGATGTGCATTCTCATGGTTTGAGCGTGACAGTTGGACCGATCACCCGACTAGTTCAAACATGAGGGAGCTCAATGTGCAGAGATGTGTTAGCATTGTGTTGAAATATCATGACAACAGTTCATACGAGGATGACACATGATGAGGTCGATATGATATGTCGTAGGAAGCATGTAGCTTGAGATGTAGGGACCAACCTTCCATGATGGGGAGAAACATGTGGAGATTGCGAGGAGATGGTTGATGATCAGGGATTGAGATGATTTCCAATATATGACATACTGATGGGGTGTATGCCTTGGTATGGATAGCTTGGTGACAAATGGTTGTCGGGACGAAATATTATCGAGGACGACAATGACTTCCAGTGGGGGAGGATGTAAGGACCTGCGGTCCTTGGCATAACTACCGGTGAGAAGTGCGACTTGTTTGATGGACGAGCGAGTTGGAAACTTGAAGGAAGTGCGGCTCCATGAACGAAATGTGCGAAGGACATATGTGTAATGCGCATGAGGAGGAGAAGCGATGGTTTATATGGTGTGGGGAGCATTTGGACAACCTACAGGCCGACTTACGACTTGGACGAAGGCCGACCGACAATGGAGGGCGAGTTGCGAAGTGTAAGGGCATTCAACATATGGTGGATGAGTCGGCTTGGGTAGCTTGAATCGCCCTACCATCCATACAAATACAAGCAAAGTTTGGATCATTTGGCACCAATGAATTCAAGCGAAGTCTTTTGGTGATCAAGTGTAGTGCGAGGTACAGGTCGCAAGGAGGTGCAGAAGTTGATGCGCCCGCTCTTGGGCGAAGGCACGTGGTAGCACACGGACTTGGGTGAAAGGTGAGGGCGTGGGTGAAGGCACTCGTTGTTTGGATGAAGGCGCGGGTAGGCAGGTGCCTGGTGTTTGGTGAAGGAGCATGGGTGGCGACTCAGGTGAGGTCGCTCGCCCATCATGCAAGAAGAAATGAAGGGTGTCTTAGGTGACTTGGGTAGGTCACTCGCCCGCCATGCAAACGTATGTGATGGAGACTTGGGTGAGGTCTCCGCCGGGTGAAACAAAGGTGAACGGGTGACTCGGGTGAGGTCAATCGCCCGTCATGCAAGGTGAACGAAGTTCAGTTGAGGAGTGCGTTTGGCGGTCCGTGTGAGGGCGCGCCCGCCCAGCTCGGGCAAGGAACTTGGTTGGCACATGAAGGTGTGACCTTGATGTAAAATTGGCTAAGTATGAAACTTGGAGTTTCCCAAGTATACTTGAAAAGCTTTGTAACATTGAAATATTGTATAATTTATTGTATTCGGGCAGACTCATTGTTCAGGGAGTTTCCCCTCCCTTTATATTGTGCAATTGTGTTCTTCATGTATAATTTTTTATGATAATGAATGGGTAAGGGTGTTCATTGGTATAAAGGAAACATAATAATACTTGGTTGTGAAAAACAAACTAAGTAGACTAATGGTTAGGCATAGTCCATGAACATAAGTATTGGTGAAAAGAAAGTGTTTGGTGGTGCCGAACCTCGCCAAGTGCGGTTGGAAGACTATCGCAGGCCTGGGGGCATGACAGTCGGGGTGGGGTGAAGGGTGGGGTGATTCCAAAAATCACCTCGCCACCTTGGCGAGCTATTGGGATGCTCGGGTGGGGCGGAGGGTGAGGTGATTCCTGGAATCATGCCGCTACCCCCGCAGTTGTTGGGATGTCGGGGTGGGATGGTGGGCGCAGTGATTCCGAGAATCACCATGCCAGCCCTGTGGGTCGTTGGTCTGGTGAGGTGGGGTGGAGGGCTAGGTGATTCCTGGAATGACCCCACCACCCCAGCGAGTCGTTAGGTTGCCCGTGTGCGGGGAGGGCGGGGTGATTCAAGTAATCAACCCGCCACCCCGATGGGCCATTGGGCCACCGGGGTGGGTCAAAGGGCGGGGTGATTCCCGGAATCACCTCGTAACCCCCACGAGCTGTTGGGACACCAGGGTGGGGCGAAGGGCGAGGTGATTCCCGGAATCACCCCGCCAACCCTGCGGGCCATTGGGCCGTAGGGGTGGGTCGGAGGGTGGGGTGATTCCTAGAATGACCCCACTACCCCCGCGAGTTGTTGGGCTGCTGGGGTGGAGCGGAGGGTGGGGAGATTCCTGGAATCACCCCACCAACCTTGCGGATCATTGGGTGGCCAGGGTGGGGCGGAGGGCGGGGTTATTCCCAAAATCATCTTGCCACCCCCGCGAGTCGTTGGGCCACCAGGGTAGGGTGGAGGATGGGGTGATTCCTGGAATCACCCTACCACCCCTACAAGTCATTGGGTCGCCAGGGTGGGGCAGAGGGTGGGGTGATTTGCAGAATCACCACGCAACCCCCGCAGGCCGTTGGGCTACCAGGGTGGGGTAATTCCCGGAACCACCCCGCCACCCCCATGGGTTGTTTATGATTATTTTATGTTTATGATTACTAAAACATGTTGAATTTATACTTAGGAAAGAAAAATATTATTCTTCCAAAAACATTAGTGTGTTTTTTTCCTCATAAATCGTTGTATTTTTGCACATAAAAATTCGATTTTACTAAATTTTTTAAAAAATGTTGAAATTTGACCCTAAAAAAAAACCATCGTTTCAATATCAACACTTTTCGTTTTCAGGGTGTTTTTTGAACGAAAAATTTGTTTTCACTGCCATTTTTAAAACATGTTCAAAATTGACCCTAAAAAAAAAACCATCATTCCAGTATACACGCTTTTCGTTTTTTGCACTGTTTTTGATGTTTTTTCGAGGTTTTTTTGGCTAGAGTTCCCATTTCAAAGTTTACAGTGTTAACCCTTCACCCACATCTGTGAGTGGAAGAGACACTCCCCCTCCTCCTAATATTTGGCCTCGGTCTTCTAGACCTTGGTGGTGGCAATGGTGGCACTAGGTTTTGCATTAATAATATGCTTCTCGTTGTCATTCCCCTTGTCAAGTTCTAGGTCAAAATCAAAACATGCATCAAAATATGAAGATTTCAAATTGGCCACCAATGACTACTTGGTGTGACACTCATTTTTGTTGTGAGTGGCGCTCTGGTGGAACTCACACCATTTTCCTATTTCCTTCTTCATCTTCATGGTGCCATTATTTTCTTGTGGATTCGATGGGTTTTCCTAGGCTACTCCACCTTGGATTTGTTCTTTGTTCTACAATTTGGGGGTGCTCTTTCCTTGCTTCTGATTCACAGATAAAAATTTGTACTTCATTTGTTTAAATTTTTGATCAATCTTGGCATCATATCAATATGCTACACCAAGCGAGCATATTTATAGGAGTTCCATTTATTCTTGAATGTATTTATGCAGACAACTGCAGTACTTGATCAACAAATGTCGTTTAGAGTCTTTGATACCCAAATTTGTGCATAGAGTATGAAACATATTTGTGAACTCATACACATCTTGGTCCCTTTATGGCTATAGTGTGGTCCACTATATGTACTTGTCCTCATAGCTCCCCATGGGGTAATACTATTCCTTGACATCATCTCAGAAATAGTTCCAAGAGGGGGTGGCTATAAATAGAGAGGGTTCTTCGACCCTTTTCTAACAGTAAGTTTCCCACCAGTCCTTGAGATGGGGGGGAGATTTAAGTAGTGAAACAATAATCTTATCCCTATTGTAGAAACTATGGACCAAAAAATAACCTCCAACAGATTCAACCATATATTGATAACATCTGCATCTATTTGACCTTCGAATATAAGGATATCGAAGTTCACTGGTACCTTGAATGGGGTGATGCCTTCGAAGTGACTACTAGATGAAGATGCGTCATTGGTGGGAATTCGCCAAAGGATCCGGGAAAATTTGTCCATTATCTCGTTCCTTTTCCACTAAAGGTATTATTCGAGCAACAATTTGATAGGATATCATGCTTCCTCATCTTTCTTTTCTTCCACCATGGGAAGTTATCGATGCCAGTGAGGATGGTCTTGCAAAGGCTCAACCAATTCAAGTCCCAACTCTTTATACCCTGACCACGTTGGGGACATGAATAAAAAATAGAGAAATAATAGACCTCTTTGATACCAATGATCTAGATTTATGAAGGAACAAAATGTAATATATATATAAACAAAAACATAGAGATATAGGGAAAACATAACTTTAAGTCATTAATAACAAATTATTGGAAATTGTTTAGATGTAGAATGGAAATAAACTAGCTCAAGCAATGGTAACTTATGTCTGAGAAGAGATGTGGTGGCTACATGCCTTCTAAACTTTGTTACAATGATGCTTAGAGGCCTATTTATTATTGAGAAACAATGGAAAATGCTAAATATCTAAAAACCTAACCCTAATAGATGAAGCGCCAAAATTTTGTGGGCCCCATTGGGGTAAATTGGTACATCAACTTCTTGGGGTCGTAACTTTGGCATATGATCTTCATTTGATGTGGATACCTTGTTAGAAAAAATTATCCAAGGACTACACATTTATATTGTAAATCCCTAGTGAAATCTTTAATCTATCCCCAGTTTCCAAAAAAATGTTGTTTAGGGCCTTAAAATGGCTCTCGAAGTTCATGACATGAAAAAATGCCAAAATAGTAAATTGTGCTAAAATTAAGGAAAATGAAAGAAACAATGGTGGGGATCCAAGTGGAATAGGTGGGTAGACACTAGTATCTACCTTGATCAGTCCTCCCCCCTCAAGAAGCAATGGTACCCATTGCATTGAGTCCCTCCATGAGATGAGGAAACGTCTACTGAACTTGGACCTTTGTAAGCCACTTGCCTTGGTGTAGGAGTTGGCTACTTTGACAGCTCGATATAGTTGGATCTTCTGCTGGCTAGTATTCTTGATTTGCATGTCTATGATCTGATTAGTTGTTGCATGTTCCATGGAGTCTAGATTTAGCTATGTTGGTGTTAGTTGTTCTGCAATGTTTGATGTGTCTAGCAATGGTGGAAAGTATGGTCGAAGGTGGTCCACATTGGACACTGGGTGTGGGCCAATGAATGGGGAAGTGTTAAGGTCAAAATCATTGTCTCCCAAATATTTGGTGATGGTGCAAGGCCCGTATTGGAGTGTTTTGAGCTTCTGATGGGCTCTGGTTAGGCATTCTTTCTACAAATGCAACCAAACTTTGTCACCCACCTAAAACATGTGTGGCACATGATGTTGATGATGTTCCTACTTGTACTTGGAATTGGACATATACAAGATGTCGTGCACCTGTTGGAGGATGTGTTGGATGCAATCAATAAACCAGATTTCTTTATTAGCCTCAGACTCTACATGTGTGGATTATGTCTGTGCAGTTGCATGAGGCATGGAAACATCAATCAGACATAATGGTTGAAAACCCATACCCACTTGAAAAGGAATACGTCCATTTGATATATGGAGAGCACTATTATAAATGCACTACACATAAGGAAGGCTCTCATCTTAGGTTTGTGGATGCTTGGAGATGTACATGTGTATGCACTATCATCCCGTTGATGACCTCTATTTGGCCAGCAGTCTAGGGATGGAATGCAGTCGGCTTGGTGAGCTTAGTGTCCAAAAATGTCTAGAGTCTCAACCATAATGTGCTCAAGAACCTGCTATCCTAATCTGATATAATGGTTCGTGGGATCCCAAATTGTACCCAAATGCATTCAAAGAAGAGTTTGGTAGTGTCCTTTGCGGTGATACTCTTTTTGAAAGTCGTAAATAAAGTCATCTTATAAAATTTGTCTACAACCACAAATTTAGATTCATTACCATGCTTGGTAGATGGGAGGCTCGATAGATAGTCCACGAAGATGGATTCCCAGGGCTGACTAGGAGTAGGTAGAGGAGTGTAAGCGCCTTGATTCTTGATGGTTGGAATGGTGATGACATAGGAATTGAAAGATCTGAAATATTTCCCAACGTCCTCTTGGATTTTTGGCCAATAAAAATACTTTTGTAGTTTGACCAAATGTTTTATCCACACCAAATTATCCGGGGACCCGACTGTAGTGTGTCTCCCAAATCATATTAGCATGCTTGCTTGAACCGAAACAAAGGTGGCCTAGGTAGCATAATAATGTGTTCTAGAGGTGGAAGTCTGGAACTTAATTTCCATCCACTAGCATCTGGTGTGTGGTGGCGAACTTTGAATCATTTTTGTACAATTGTGGCCATCCAGAGGTCTTGTGGGCACAATATTTGAGAACAATAATCAGCGTTGCAACTGGGGGCCGACTCAGGAAATATACAACATGATTAATGCTTCCCTTCTTGTATTTAATGTTCAAGTGGAATTGTTGAATATATGTAGACCACTTATAATTTTGATCATTCTGTAATTTCCACTGTGCATAGATAAACTAAAGAGGTTGGTGATCTATGTGGATGACCATCTCCATTCCCAGAATCTACTATTTCCATTGCTGGCACATTTGCATGATATAATACATCTATTTATCATAGGTCGCATATTTTTGAATTGTATTTCAAAGTGTATCACTATGATAGGCCACTAGATAACCCTATTGGGTTTTAAATGAACCAATAACATAGTCGAAGGTGTCTGTCTCTATTTCAAATGGATGTTGTAGGGCTGGTAATGTGAGTATAGGTGTAGAGCAGAGGAAGTGCTTTAACACAACAAACGCCTTTAGTTGGGACTCGGACCAAATTTGTTTTTCTTTAACTCCACCATTGGTAACTTGACTCAGAGGCCATGTGATATGAGAAAATCCCAACATGAACCTCGGATAAAAATTGGCAAGGCCCAAAAAACTGCGAAGCTATGTTAGAGTGTTCAGGGCTGGCCAATCTTGAATGACCTAGATCTTAGCTAGATCCACATGCATGATTTAATCATCAATGATGTAGCCAATATATTGGACCTGGCTCATGCCAAACGTGCATTTATCCAAGTTGGCATATAGTTTATGTCGCTGTAGGGTTTGGAGGACCTGTCGAATGTGTTACAGGTGATCTTCCGAAATCTTGTTGAAGATGAGGATGTCGCACAAATATACAACCATGAATGAGTTCGTGTCGGGATACAATATGCCATCCATCATCTTCATAAATGTTGTAGTGGCATTTGTCAACCCGAAAGGCACAACCAACCACTTGAAAAGGCCCTCCTTGGATTTGAAGGTGGTCTTCCATACATTTGTAGGTTCAATTGACACTTGGTGATAGCCAGACTTCAATTCGATCTCGTTGAAATAATTGGCCCCCTTTAGTTGGTAAATAAGGTCATTAATCCGTGGGATTGGATACCTATTCCTGAATGTGATTTTGTGTGTCCAATAATCAATGCAGAGCCTATAGGTTCCATATTTCTTCTATACAAGTACAATCAAGCTCCCACACTTGAGGAACTTGGTTGGATGTGCCATTGTTGTAGTAACTCCTAGGTTTTCTCATTGATTTTATTCATTTTAATATAATGGAGGAGTCGTATATCAGCCCATTGGGTAAGGGTGCTCTGGGAGTCAGATACGTTGAATGCTTAACCTGACATTGCAAAAGTACCCCTAAGGGTGAGGATAATATGTCCCTATACTCTTCCATAATCTTATCCACGTACTTCTATTGTGTGGTGGAACCCTTACTTAGGGCCATGGATTTGGATACTATATTCTCCTTGCTTTGAGAGAGAATAAAAAAGAATACAAACTTCTTATTCTGGGAGATGATCTTACTAAATTACTTAGAAGATATCAATGATATGGAAAAGGGTGGGGCTACCTTCGGTATCTTGTATAACTTATTGCCAAAAGTAATAATAACAGTGCAAGGCCTAGACTAGTATATAGCATGATGCTTCCACAAGTATGGTTGGCCTAATAACACATCATAAACTTGAATAGGATAAACATCACATAATACTTCATCCATGATGGGCTTTATGCTATAGGGAAGATGTCATTCTGGGTGACACAAAGATCTTGTCCTTGGTGAAGCCACACAAAGTTTACTACTGTGGGTGTGGAGTGGTAGGTATCCCCAACCACTTCATGAAATCTACTAAAATGAGGCTCTTTTGGCTCCCATTGTCGAAAATGAGTTGCAATGGATAACCCTTCACCCACATCTATGAGTGGAAGAGACGCTCCCACTCCTCCGGATCTTTGGGCTCAAACTTCTGGAAATTAGTGGTGGAAATGATGGCACTAGGATATATGTCAATAATATGCTTCCCCTTGTTGTTCCCCTTATCATGTTTTGGCTTAGAATAAAAAAATGCATTAGACTCTAAAGCTTTTAGCTTAGCCACTAATGACTTCGTGGCATGACACTCATTTGTGTTATGAGTGGGGCTCTTGTGGAACTCACACCACTCTCTTGTGTCCTTATTTGTCTTTGTGGTGCCATTCTTTGTTTGTGGCCTTGATGGGTTGTCTTGGGCCACTCCACCTTGGCTCTGTCCTTTTTTATGTGGTTTGAGGATTGTTGGATAGGTAAATCCCCTCTACGGATAGAGGCGATCCCTACTAGCCCAAGAGGGGTCTAGCAACAATCGAACAATGCTACACCGCAGGTTCCTAGTTGTAATTAACAAGTGGGTGAGAATAACCTACTTGGATTCCAACGCTTGTTTGTCAAAGAGATACTCCTCTCGCTCCTTCACTCCAGCCGATCACAATTCTCCACTATCCTCGCGGACGAACACCTGCACAAGCAAAAGAGAGCAAACAAGAGCG
>APFE030176323.1:2360-18716 GCA_000404065.3 Pinus taeda
TAATAATAGTAATATTATTATTAAGAGTTAAAGAAGTACATTCTTTAGAAAGAGAACTAATAGATAGGATGTTCCCAAAAAGATCCAAACCATTAATCAAAATCGAAAATGAAAGAGTCTAGTTCTACCCTGTGTAAAGGGGGTAAAGTACTTAGGAAATTAATAATTTAGTCACAATTTCATACTTCATAGAATACGAAAGGAAAGATAATGTTAGAAAATATACAAATAGTGACGACTTACCGAATAGATATGAAAGTGCTTGCAAAATTAAAAAGATATAAAAATGTTGCTAAAATTAAAAAGAATATGTGAATAGTTTTATTGAAATGAAAATAGATGACAGTGTTTGTGAAATTGAAATTAGAAAAGGAATATGTTATTAGTTTCAATTTAATGAAGAAAAATGATCATGTCTGTGAAATTAAAAAAATATATATTTTTGGTTTTAGTTTTGGTAATTAGGAGAGTGGTTTATTTTTTCTTTCACTTGAATTAAACTTTAATAGACATATGTTGGTTTTAATCTCTTGAGTCTTTAATAATCCATCAACTTCTTATTATAGGTTTAATATGTAGGTTTTTGATAATAATTTAGAGATTATAAATTTCTTAACTTTTATTATAGTTTGATAGTAGGTTTTTTGATAATAATTTAGGATTAAAAAATATTCTTATATAGGTCGATTTGTAGTTTAAGAAAAAAAAAATTTAAAAAAAAAATTTCAAGACTATAATAATAAATTTAATTTCTAATTTCAACCTCAATCCCAATAATATTCCTAAAAATATTAATTTTTTAAAAAAATTTAAAATAAATTATCATTTTTAAGAAAAAATAAATAACTTGAAAAATATTGTAATTTTATTGTATAGATACTACCTAATATTTTTTTAATCATATTGTTATTTTCAAAGAAAAAAGAAATCTTATAATGTGAATGCTTTCTTATTTTTTAGAAAAATGTTTATTTTACTTTTTTCATAAAAAATAACTAATTGATATTTTTATGATTTTCATTTTTTTAAGCACAAAAAAAGTTTTCATTTTATTAAATAAAAGATGGTCTTGAAAATCGACAACAAAATTAATCTTGTCTCTTTCCATGGGTGAAGGACTGATAGTGTGTCTTGTATAAAATTTGTGGCCTTGAAGATCGAAAACAAAATTAATCTGGTGTATCTTGCTCGACATGGAATTGCAACCAGAATTTGAAAATTTGTGAGCTGAATCCCTATAGTTATGAGAAATGGAGTTATTTTGGAAAACACAAAATAGGATCTTGATTCTCTGTTTCCACTTGGAAAGTGCCGGAGATTAAGTACTCAATCAAAAGTTTAAAGCATTGGATCCAGTTTGCAATTACTATTAAATTTAAGTGCTCAATACTTTGAAATCCTAAAAATTACATTTTCTCTTCTGCAGATTTCTTTATATCCCCATTTTTCAAAATACATGCCAACTTCCATATAATGACTTGACACATGCTTAAAATTGTATAATGGCACTCGTTTGCTGCATGACGCGCTGCCATATGCAATTTTTTCATTTTTGGATCGTGTATATTGTGATCTGTAATCTTTGGATATTGTGTATATTGTGATATGGGTTAATATAAAACTTCTACTAAAGGACTTACTGTTAGGATATTCCGACACATAGGAAATAGTTAAGTATAACTTGGTCTAGTATAGAGTTAGGTAAAGTGTGCTTCTTTACTATGTACTTTTGTAACTTACAATCTGACGGTCACGATATGTAGTGATCCGACGGTTCATTCTCTCCTTGGTATTATCGACACTTGATCCGTGGCTTAACACCCGATTAGTCCATGATCTCTATTTAAATAGCATGGAGGGTCATTTGTAGGTTAACTGTTCATGAGATAAGCTTATGTAAAATTTCATTCTTTTATTAATAAATTGCCTAAAGTGGTCGCGTTGGCTCAGGCCATGGACTGTTTCCCTCTTTGAAGGTTTTAACCACGTCAAAAATATTGGTGTATTGATCTGTGATCTGTTTGTGAGTTGTGTCCTTTGGTGTTCTGTCTGAGGAACTTACCCTGTAAATTCCTACAGGAGTGACATAGAAACTAGTTGAAGAAATCAATTTTAGGCAAGGAGGGATAATGCCAAATCCCTTTCCACGGCTCAGGATTCATGGCCACGTGAGGGCACTCACATAGCTTGGCGTAACCTTGAGCAACAATGTATCCACTAGCCAGCGTACCCCATCCTCTTGAGTCTCGTTTTCGATCCAGCGATGGAGCTTGGAAAGCAGGATCTCACACTCCATAGATAAATCTGGGAGCGTTTGAAGATTCCAACCAGCCCATCATGAATTCTGCCAAACTGAAATGTCCCACAAAGTACGCATTCCAGCCTCATTCATCCATCTGCGCAGTGCTTGAAGCGAACGGCAGTCTCCCAGCAGTTCATTGTTCAATATTTTGTCTGTCCAAAGATTGATCCTTTTTCCATTACTGGGAACCCAGAAGGCATGAGCGTTGATGAGAGAGCAAGCTCTGTTGCAAAGCTTCAGAAAGGGCGTATTTGGATGCGTCCTAGGGTGATCTAGGTAGCAAGAACGTTGGCCTTTGAAGTATTTTTTCCAAAGAGCTAGTTGCGCCCAACCTAGATTTGGAGCAATAATTCTCCAAATTAATTTAGCTCCCATTGCAATATTATGATAGCCAAGGTTTTTGAAATTTAAGCCTCCTTCCAACAACGGTTTGGAGATGGATTCCCAGCTAACTAGCAGAATCTTTTTCTCGTTCTGCTTTCCCCACTTCCAAAAAAAATTCCAAATGATCTCCTCCATTTTTCTAAGAATACCAGAGGGAGCAAGAAGGACAAAAAACTGAAATAAGGGAAGACTGGAAAGAACAGATTTAATGAGGACAGACTTACCAGCAATGTTAAGCCAAGAAAAGCCCCAGGCAAGCAACTTGTTCTTGTATTTCTCCAATTAGGGGAGCCAATCTCTGTTGTAGGCTCTTTTGAGAAAAACCAGGAGGCCCAAGTACTTGAAGGAAGTCCAGTTTAAGGATGCGGTGAAACCAAAGGTTCTGGAAATGGAGTTAAGCAAGCTGGAAGTGGTGTTCCAGCAATAGATATGACATTTGCCATTATTTAGACTGCTTCCCAAAACCATGCAAAACTCGTCCAAAGCTCTTTTAAATCTGGAGGCCATAAGCACAGAAGCTGCTCCCAATAACAAGGTGTCATCCACAAAGAGGGCATGATTTATGTTTTTAACACCTCTTGCAATACAGAGTCTAGCGATATTCTGATCTGCCCTTTTTTTATCTAAGTAGAAACTGAGGACACAGGCTTGAAGAACAAATAGAAGGGGTAAGAAAGGCCACCCCTGCCTAAGCCCTCTTGTGGCTTTGAAAAAATCAGCAACTCTGCCATTTACTAAAGGGGCAATCCAAGGATCCAAGATGCAAGCCCGAATCCAATTTATAAAATTCTCTCCAAATCCAAGCTTGTGTAAGACTTTCAGCAGAAAGCTATGCCTAACTCTATCGAAATCATTTGCTAAATCAAGTTTGACAACCATACCTTTTTCATTGCGCCTCATGCTTGAGTGGATTTCCTCTTGGACCAGATTGAAATTGTCCACAATTTGTCTACCTTGGATGAAGCCTCCTTGGATTTCCGGTATGATTTTGGGGAGGATGGGCTTCAATCTATTAGCGATGACTTTGGTGGTCAATTTGTAACCAATATTGCAGAGCGAAATTGGGCAAAACCTGTTAAAGGAGTTGGCCCCCTTCTCTTTGGGAATGAGAGCAAGAAAATCAGAGCTTGTGTTGCCTCCGATTTTCTGGCAAACTTGGGATTTTAGAACCATTTTGTAGAGATTTTTCTCCTCAATAGGCCAGCAAATTTGGAGGAATCTGGCTGAGAATCCATCTGGCCCAGGGGATTTTTCTGGGTCCATGGCAAAAAGGGCATCCTTGACTTCATTCTTGGTGACTTTAGCTTCAAGGAGGTGATTCATTTCAGCAGAAATCAAGGAGGGGACCATGTTCATCATATCTGAATTTTGATCCAAAATTATATCTTCTATATACATGCTTTTAAAATGAAGGGAGGTTGCTTTTTTGATGTTTGCATTATCCTTATGAATGATAGAACCATCTTTGATTTCGGAAATGGAATTGGAACATTTCCTGGCTTGGGCTTGTTTGTGAAAGAAAGAAGAATTATTGTCCCCTGCTTTAAGCCAGAGACTACGAGAATTAAGTCTCCAGTATTCTTCCTCAGCTAGACAAGCCTTGTGATAGTTTTGTTGAAACATGGATTCTTTATCTAGAATCTCTTTTTTTATGTCACCTGTTTCAACTTGAAGATGGTGAATTTCCAGAGTGCATTGAATATTTTTTCTTTCGTTGGTTGGATTGGGCAGAGATTTGACCCAGCTTTTCAATGCCCTTTTCACTCTTCTGAGCTTCTCTTCCCAGACGAAAAAGAGGGAGCCTTTGACCGGTTGCAGCCAAATGCCCTTAACTAATTGCATGAAGTCCATTTCCTTAGCCTAGAGCAGGCTAAATCTGAAGGGAATAGGTCCAAGATCAAGCTGAAACACGAGTTCCAGCTTGATGGGTTTATGATCTTAAGTACTGAAAGGGACAATATGGACTCTAGCCTCTAATCCAAGAAGAAGAAAAGAGCTTTGAATAAATAATCTGTCCAACCTGGCAGCTATGTGGCCAAGACCAATTCTTTTATTAGTCCAAGTGAAATTACCTGAGGTTGGCTTGATGTCTAGCAAGTCCCAATCCTGCATAAGGTCCTCTGCCCATTCCCTAGCCGGATCACGAACAGCGTTGCCTCCTCTCTTGTCTACTGACAGGAGAGTGAGGTTGAGGTCTCCGGCAATGATGATATTCTCGAGACTAGTTAGATCTGCTTGGTTTCTTAAGGAGTCCCAGCAGGCCTTTTTTCCCCGGCGTTCACAGGAACGTACACATTGAAGAGACTAAAAATCTGATTTGTTTCTACATGCTGCAATTTTAAGAACAACCATTGAGAGTTGAGGGTCTTAGCAATGACTGAGAATTTGTTAGCGTTCCAAAAGGTGCCCACCCAACCAGAAGCCCCTCGGCTGAGATTACTTTCACCTCACATTTATTCCAGAGTTTCTTACTTACTTGAAGGAAGGTGGATTCCTCTAGTTTGGTCTCCTAGATGAGAAGTATGTCTGAAGCTTCTGTCCTAATTAAACTTCTGATGGCTTCTTTTTTTATTCTGCTCCCCATACCTCTACAGTTCCAGGAGACAATCTTCATCATTTATATTTCTAGTTGGCTCCCTTGGAGCCTTGGGACTGATTTCTTGCCATCTTAGGTTTTGTCGTTAATAGATTCTTAAGAGTTGGTTGGTTGCCTTGGAGCTTGTCTTTGAAATTTTCCAACTCTCTTTTATCCCGGTCTATTTTGCGGCCTCTTATGGATCTCCTTGTCGAGGCTTGTGATTTTCCTATTTCACCTTCTTCCTCTGAGCCTTCAGGTTCTTGCTTAACTTCCTCGACTTCTACAGTGTTTCCTTTGGAACTCTCAGCAAGGCTTGCCCCCTTGGGAGAAGAGGGGGTACTTTTTGTGAGGGGGGTTGATTTTTTGGATATCTGCTTCCTGTGTTTCCTTTATTTGTGAGCTTAGAGGGGCGAATTTATTTTCTTGCTCCATTCTGACAGGGAGTTGTTGAGGAGGGGCTTGTTGAGGGTCTCTTTCAGTTGTACCAACATGTTTTTGGGTTTTCTTCGCACGCTTGACCTGATTCCAGCCTTCTTCTTTACCCTTATTTGGATCAGCATTGGATGGGCATCCTCTGGCGAAGTGGTTGTAGACATGGCATTTTCGGCACTTGAAGGGCAACTGCTCATAGTCAAGCTTCTGTAAATGAGTCCAGCTTCCTATGATTTTGATGGCTTGTGGGAGTCCCACCTCAAGATCTACTTCGATGCAGATTCGGGCACAGTCATATTGATCTTTGTTGTTTGCCTGGTCTATGAACTTCCCAAGGGAATTACTGATGTGCTTCAATGAGTCCCAGTTCCAGCAATGCACTGGGATATTTGGAAGCCTGACCCACACCAGAACAGTTGTAGGAACGTCAACTGCAGGGTTGAAATCCAGCGTCCATTTGTTGAGATAGAGGCCTTGGGGGCCCATGAAATAGGGGCCATTCTAGAAGATTAGATCCTTGTCTTCCTTAGAGGTGAATTCAAAGAGAAAAAACCCTCATCCTAAGAAATAAGATGTGACGTTATTCTTGATCAAAGGAGCCCAGTTCTTGTTGACTCAGTTCTCAGTGGACTTAGGAGAAGGCCATAGTCTGGTGAACTGACCGACAAGTGCTCGCTCAGCCAAGGACAGGGCGACTTGGATCGAAGTCTCTGGGGGCAGGGAGATTTCAGGAATATCTTTGAGCCTCTTGACGAATTTGGCAGCTTCATTCTTTTTCTTTTGCGGCAAACCAGCCAAGAGCCTAGAGAAGGCTTTGGCAAAAGAAGAAGGCAGAGGAGGGGGGAGGGGGGCTGCCTGGGGTGAGCCCAAGACCTCCATGGACGTGAACTCCTCCCAGCGGCAAATGAGCCACATAGCAAGCTCTCAGCTGAAAAGCGCAGGAAAGCAAGCCCAGGGCCTCTGGGTTGGAGGGCAGGGGGACCTAGGGTGTAGGTAGCAAACTAGGGTTTCGCTACTAGGTCAAATCGCTCCAGAATACTTGGGACAATTAGGTTTTAAAATTTATAGATGCTAAATTAGTTAATAAGGTGAATAAAATAATATTCTAAAATTGGTTGTTAGGGATCATTTTTAAATTATTATATATTTAATTATCAAATAACTCTTAAGAATAATTATATATTATGATTTTTTATATATTTTTATAAAGTATTTGTTATGGGTTAATTTATTTAATTTTTATTAAATTAATTAATATATAATCTTACAAAATTTTATAATAATATAGGTTAAAGGGTTAGAATTGGTTCCAAATTATTTTTTTCAGAGTTCAAAAAAGCATATATATATAATATAGAATATATATGAAACAGATAGTACATTGACAGAAAGTTCTTCATAAGGGCTATTTGTAGCAGAAAGATAGGATATCCAAGTATATAGCCAGCCCATTGAGCTGTCAAAAGCTGCGACATAAAAGATAATACATAGTCGATAGAGGAGAAAAATAGGAGAATAATATTCTCAGAGGAGAAACAGCAGTATTAATAACTATTCAAAGGATGCAAAATATACTTCGACCATACTTTAAACAAGATGCTTGGTAGGGAGAACAAAAGACCAAAATGACAATGCATACCTGAATACAGCAAGATTTGAAATTAAGTACCTGGGAAGGAAAATTCCTGGATAGAGAAGATTTCTTCGTCAGATTTTACCTTCATGTTCCAAATACATGGTTCCAATAAAAGACCCTCCTTTGATAAGGTGTCTGCTTACGGGTTCTATGATCTGTAAATGTGCTGGATGGAGCATCCTTCCATCTTCCTCCAAAGGAGCATGATTCTGTCCATCCAGCCTAAAAGGAGAGTATTGCTGATATGGCTCTTTCTTGCTACATAGTCAACCATGACTTTGGAATCTCCAAAAATTGACACGAACTGAATGTTAAAGAAAAGGCAAAAGGTTAAAAGGCCTGCGAGAGCCATCGCCTCAGCTTTGCAATTAGAGCCCTTTCCCCCATTCCAGGCAATGAGATATTGAACATTTTCATTCATGATGACATGTACGCCACAATCACAAGAGCCATTTTGGGCAGCACCGTCGAAATACGCTCTTGGGAGCATTGTGTGATCCTTTGCATGCTCCTTACAATTAAACTTTTTTTGCTTGTGTGTCTTTTCTGGTAAGGAGTCATAAAGGGATATAATACTTTGTAGAGTTTCCATGAAAGGCTCTTTACTTTTTCTGAAGATAATTTTGTTCCTCCATTTCCATATGCACCAGTGAGTGATAATAATTATAGGCCTCCAGGATTCCTTTTGCTCGCTCCACCAAAGGAGTGCTTCTTTAGTAGAAGCATGAGAGATATGAGAAAAACAATAAAGATTTTCCAGAGCTATCCATCATTGTTGAGTTTTTTGGCAATTAAGAAACATGTGATAATTACTTTCCTCAGCAGATTTGCATATTAAACAGAGACCCGGTCCATGCCAACACCTCTTTTCCGAATTTTCCCATGATAAGTTTTTGTTGTGGAAGACCAGCCAGGAGAACAAAATTATTTTGGAAGGACATCCCGATTTCCAAAAAAATGTTGGGAATATTGGACTGGGAAGAGCAATCTTTAAACCTATCAAATTTTGATAAATGTCCTTTACACGAACCAGGGAGATTCCTTTTAAATCTTTCCAGATAAGAACATCAGCTTCCCAAGAGCGATATATGCCACAGTTCCTCAAAGAATTTCTGAGATTCTTCCATTGTCCCGCTAAAAAATCCAACATCCCCATATTGTCAACCTCCTTCCAAAGAGGGAAAGGGCCTTTCCATTCTGCAATCAGTTTTTCCTAAGTGAAAAAACCTTTTCTATGGAAAAATTTTAGGAGTGTCTCTGGCAAAATGATTTCCTCCTGTCCACTCAGGAATGGATCTATTCCAATGAGAATCCTGCTACCAGATTGAAAGGGAGTAGATGAGCAGCTAGAACTCTAGAGATGTTGTCCACTTCCCTTTGAATCTCTCGAAGGGTCGTTCTATTTTGTAGCTTTTTCTTATACTGCCATTCTTTAACAACCTTTTTCATGGAAGATAGTTTTTCCCTAAAGGTCAAAAACAGGGGCCTATTATCTGTTGATGATAACTCCTTCCAAGTTCTTGTTACAACATCATTGAACTCAGATTCTTCTAACCATGACCTGTTAAATTTGAATGAATACCCTTTTCTGAAACCCTTTTCTCTCCAGCTTAGTAGTATCGGTCTATGGTCTGACAGAAACACATTAGCAATTGATGAGGATGGCATGCCCAGTCTATCAATTATGCTGACATGTAGGATAAATCTATCAAGTCTTTTGGCTATATATGCCCCTTCAATCCTTCAATTGCCCCATGTCGGAAGCATTTTGGGAGGGCTTATGTTAACAAGATTCCTGTGTAATAGTTCATATCTAATGTGATCTGCAAGAGGATCTTTTTTCCTGTTGTTTCCCCATGTTTCATCAGTGTTTAAAGTGACATTTAGATCTCCTGCGATCATCAAAAACTCAATATCAAAAATTTCTGATGCAAATAATTTCTCCCAGAATGGTACTCTGTTTTTGTAAGGAGCATAGATGTTCATAATGTTAATAGGGCAATCTTTCCCTCTAATTGATGCCGAAATGAGAATGCCTGCAAAGCATATGTATGCTTTTGCTCTGATCCAATCAAGATCCCATAAAACCGCCAGGCCCCCAGAGAGGCCATTTGCATCCAAAGCAGACATATGCCAGGAGGGGAACATTTTCCTGAAATAGGAAATAGATACATGAGTGTTATGCATGGTTTCTTGGATTAAAATGATTTTTGGTTGTTCTTAATAGAAGAGATTATTTAGGCCAAAAATTCCTGGTCTACCCCCAGACCCCTTATGTTCATGGATATGATGAAAGTCATTGAGGAGTCCTTTCGGCCATACTTGCTCTAAGAGGCCCTTCTTCTGACATATCAATGATAGGAACATCTATAAGGGAAAGATTTTGTACTCCTCTGCTTGCACCATCAACCCTTCCCCTGAAATGTCTACTACCCCTGTTATTTTTCCTTCTCACCGTAATTTTTTTTGCAGAGTTTGGGCTTATTTGAGGAGAGGATGGCTTCCCCAGTTTGTGAATAGTTAAGGGTCTGAGTTCAAGCGATTTTTTACTTAGGATATAGTCCAGGTCGCTGCCAATCGAATTTGATGGGGATGAAACGGGGGAGTTTAGAGGTGTGGCCGAAACCATAGGTTCCTTTCCTTTTTCAGATGGATTTCTTTCCCTTCTTGGTGATGAAGAGGAAGATGGAATAAAAGCAATATGGGATTCCACATTTGAATCTTTGTATGGCTGAGGAACCAGGGAGGGAAGAGGGATTTCTTTATCATTAGCGGGTTCCTGGGGGGGCATACAAAAGTGATTGACGACCTTTTTATCAGATGGGGTGGTTGACCTTCTCGCAATTTCAAGCATGATACTCTGACTCTGAGGGTATATTGATGGAGAAGATGTATGAAGATTATCTTCCAGATTAATAACTCTTTGTTGTTCGCCAGACTCTGATGAAGATAAACTTATTGTGGGTGTTAACTTCATCATTCCAGGAGATGAAGACTTCATCCTATGTTTATTTGATGCAGACAGGAATTTTCCATGATGTATTTGGTTCATTTGAACAGGGCGCCGAGGGCAGTTTTTGATTAGGTGTCCCGTTCTATGGCAAGTTGAACATCTAAAGGGGACTCCCCAGAAATCCAATCTCTGATTAATTTGTAAATCCCTCCAAGATATCTCAATATGGTCAGGAAATCCTCCTCTATAAGCTTTTTCTATGAGAATCCAGGCTACACGTTTGTCTTTTTCCCCCAAGCATCTAGGATCAATATAAACACTTTTTCCTATGGCATTTCCTATCTTTGTTAAAGTTTCCTTCAACCACAACTCCAGGGAAGGCCAGGGAGTTTGACCCATATTAGATTATTAGTAGGAGTATTATTCAACAGATTGTAGCCAATGTACCACTTATAAAGTGCAAGAAAACTCCTTCCCTGTACCCATGGACGGTTTTGAATGGCTTCCAGGTCGCTGGCACTCAGAAAATGGAAACAATACCATTCTTTCATCAGTTTAGCTATAATGGGAGTATAGCCGATCAGGGGTTTCCATTGAACCTCTAGCCACTTTTGCATCTTTGAATCATCCATCTCTGGGAAGTGCCATCGGCCAACCAGAGCGAAATCCTCTAAACTTTCAATGCGGTCGGTCAAGTAAATACTGTCCAACTTGATCGCCGCATGCAGAGGGATAGTTTTTACGGGTTTCATGTTCTTTTTAAAACAGTTTGAGGGCTCGTATTCGGCATATTCCTTTTGCTGGAAATCCTTTTGGTTGCCTTTCCGAGTTGTTCTTGCCCTTGAAAGGCCATCGCCATCCATGTCATCAGTACATAATGAAGGATAGACAATCACGTCAACCAACATGGATTGCTAGTCATTAGGCAACGTGGCAACACCCTGAAATTTTTCGGCCTGAATAATTTCTTCGATCATGGCCTCAGTGGCCGATGCGTCTGACGCAAAATCCATCTTTCAAAGATCATCCTCTGACCTAAAAGGAATATTGAGAAGCCCTAACGTATATCTTCCGGATCAGGTAATAAAACATGCAGTAAATGTGACTTGTCCCTTTCTGAATATATTACCCAGAGAATAAAGACCCAGAAGCAGAAAAGAGGCTTTGGCTGATGAGGTGACTGACAAAAGGAAGCCTCAAGAATACCAAGCTCCCTTTCCCAGAAGAGAGCAAATTCCAAAAAAGCCAGTTGTCTTCAGAAATTAAGGGAGAGTGACGTTATCATGAGGTAGCATAGGACGGAATGAAAGTAGATTCAAAAATTGGCGGCTTCTATTATCCTAGGAGATCTGACATTATCCCCTAAAGTACCATTTTCCTTTACTCCATAAGATTTGAATCTGAAATCCTCTGTCTGAGACTGACCTAAAAAGGAGAAATGTATACTGGGAAAAGTTTTCGGTCCCCGGTAAGTGGGTTCCTGCCCGAAAAAACCAGGAGGCAGGAGATGTCGAGCAGCTCTCCGCCAAGGCAACTACCAAAATCTCCGGAGTTCAGTCATCTACATGCAGTGTTTGTAGAAGAGTTTATAGGAGAAAGGGAGGGAGACCATGTCAAAAATGACATGATCATCTAAACAGACAAATAAATTTCGTCTCATGCATCAGGCATCAGAGAGAAACAGAGTCTATATTGGCTTTTGGAGAGAGTTTCAGGATGAAACATTAGGACGTACAATACAGTAGCAACATATCTCAAAGACACACCACCAGGGACCTATTTTGAAACGTATATCTGAACAAGGTTTGTATATGACAAAGTAATTCTTTAACTTGTAGATGGAAACCCACAACCAGCCTGAATTAACAAACCCTGACATGTGAATTTTAGCGAAAAACCAAAACAGGCCACTGGAAAAGGAATTCAGTCTTTAAGCAAAAACCAATATTCAGACAACAGACTAATGTAGTAAACCAATGTTCAAAACTCAGATGAAAGCTAATATCCTCACTTAGAAATGGATAAAAAAATACTCCCCAACAAAATTTATCCTTTAAATTTTTCCAAATTCCACAAAGGAAGATAATGTTGTCATTTGATGAGATGTTATGGCAACGAGAAAATAACTAACCTGCTAAAAATGAGCATTTGTCCGAGTGAAGAGCACCACAAAGTCGAGCATCAAAAGTCCCCGCGAACCAAAACGTAATGTTTCGACCCAGAGTGAAGTAAAGGAATATGGGGGCAAGAGTTGACCATTACCCTCACACAAAAAGCTGACCAGAAGGAGAAAATCTCTAACAACAGGTAAGAAGGTAAGACTAAGCAAGAGATAAGGAGACTGAAACTGTTAAGATGGGACGAAAGTTCAGGCTGTCAAATGAAGTCCCCAAGGCCAAAGGCTATCATTCTTTCTACCTAGAAGCTGGCAGGAGTGGGAATGACCAAAACCAACTATACTCGCAGGGACATAACAAATAAGGTAGTATAGGTACCTGTAGGGATGACACGTCTGGGCATGCAAAGCCAAGCATCAACATGTTCTGTGCACGTAAACTTCATGCATCCATCCATCTACTCTTGTTGTGGGGACTTAGATCTTGCGCTTATTGGTCGGATGCAGACAAAAACTCAAACCTGATACATCGGTCGTCAGTGCTCTCCACTCGGCACTCCCCTTCGGCTCATCAAGCAACCCAGCAATAATTTATCATCAATAATTCTGATGATAAATTAAAAAGAGGTTACAATTGATTATTTGTATAAATTAAAAAGAGGTTACACATTATTATTTGTATATAAAATAGTTATTAGGAATTTATATATTTTAATTATACTAAATTAATTAGTTATAATATTGCATAAATTAAATAAAAATAAAGTTAAAAGATTAAAAATGGGCTCCAAAATCTTATATACTTTTTTGAAAATAGTTAGGAGTATATTTATTTATTTTAATTATAATAAAATAAAACAACTAGTAAATAAAAAAGATATGGATTAAGAAAAAGATATGAAATATTTATAAAGTAGTTGTTAGGAGATTAATTATTTTAAATTGTGCTAAACAATTAAATTATAGTAGAATTTTAATTAGTAATAAAGTTATAGGGAGCCATAAATGGTAAAAAACAGAAGGTAAATAATATTATAAATAAATAATATTTAGAAATAAGACTAAATAAAAAGGGAAAGAGAATCATCATTCTATCCCTCTTAAGATTTCTAGCATGCCTCTCAATCTCAATAGCCTCTCTAAGTTTTCTATGGTGGAAGTGACCAACCCTAGCAATGAATATGGAGTCCTCAATATGGACCTGGTGTTTGGATTTCTCTGCGGGAGTGATTGTGCCTAATGTCTACTCCATGTTCATGGATTCTCTGGTTGATGGACCGACCCGTTTCTCCAATATAGGGAATACCACAGGAACAAGGTAGACACCTTTCATGTCCTTAGAGTCAACAAGGTGGATTTCTCCGCGGGAGTGATTGTGCCTAATGTCTGCTCCATGTTCATGGATTCTCTGGTTGATGGACCGACCCATTTCTCCAATATAGAGAATACCACAGGAACAAGGAACAAGGTAGACACCTTTCATGTCCTTAGGGTCAACAAGGTCTTTAACAGATCCAAGAGAATTTCTAATGGTACTGAGAGGATTGAACGAAAAGGAGACATTATTCTATCTAAGGATATGGGCAATCATATATGTGATCAAAGATAATTTCTAATGGTACTGAGAGGCTTGAACGAAGAGGAGACATTATTCTTTCTAAGGATATGGACAATCATATACGTGGTCCCTTGGATAAACTGGAGATGAACCTTCAAGATAGGATCAACATGAACACTGTTAACTCTTAACTCTTTATAGGGTCTTTGAAAGGCCTTGAGGCCAAAATAAAATTTTGCTCATTTAAACCAAAATATATATATATATATATATATATATATATATATATATAAATTTAATCTATTTAAAAAAAATATAACTATACAAAACATCTAAATAAAATCTGCTCATAAAAAAATTTACAACTAAAAAAATTAGATCCCTCTTAACTCATATATAAATCTTTATTTAAAATAAATCTATATTAATATTTTAAAAATTTCAATATTATATTAAAACCAATAATCAATATCTAAAATTCTTATAATTCTTATAGGCTGACCCTCATGTTTTTACGACTAACCAAACGCCTTCCTGAAATACAACATCTGTACCCAAATTCATATATCTAAATAAATGGTGATGGTAAGATCCCAATATACTAAAACAGCACTTGCCGGAATGCTAATTCCTAATAATAATAATAACTCCATTAAAGGAAATCTATGGAACTTTCTAGTAATTTCTTTTCCAAAATTGCTGCTAAATACATATTATGTTAATATATTTTAATTAAAAAAATGAATTATTGGAGGTAAACAACATCATATCAGTTTATAAATAAATTAAATATAAAATTAAAAATACTAATTAAAAAGAATATTAATTATATATAGATTTTATTATTTTAAAAAATGTTTTTTTAAATTAGATTTCTAGTATAAAATCATAATTTAGACCTACAAATTATACCAAATAATAATATTATGTTCATGGCTTTTTATAAAGGAAACTAGATCAACAACAATAAAGTTAATGTAATGTTTTTTGGTTTATCAAAATTAACTGTAATAAATATATTATTTGGGACTATGTCAAGATAGATGTCTCGTAAACTTATGAGAATACGTGATAACAATTAGGTGGGTGTAGCTAACAAACAACAGTTGTGAAACATATGAGACAATAAAATAAAGTTTGTTAAATATAAAGATGAAATAACTGGGGATAGGGGCTGTGAAACATATGAGACAATACAATAAAGTTTGTTAAACATAAAGATGAAATAACTGGGGATAGGGACGGGATCTTATGTGCTTGGACATATGGGGAATGTTTCCTAGGATGAAGATACTTCATAATGTGATCCAACCAAGCATCTAACCAATGTGATCTAACCAAGCATCTAAGATGACAAGACATAGTGTTGGGGTTTTTGAGTCCATTGGATGCCATTAAATCAAGCTTTCATTTCATTGGGGTCCTCTTATTTTTCTTTGATTACATGGCTAAGCATTGTTTTCATCTTCCAATTTAGAGTGATGGTGTAGAAATAGCCTCCATTTCATTGCAGTCCTCTTATTTTTCCTTGATGACATGGCTAAGCATTGTTTTCATCTTCCAATTTATAGTGATGGTGTAGAAATATTGGTTGATCTCTCATCCAATCAGAAAATTATGCCTGAATCTCTGATTTAGAATGGGCATTCTGGTTTTTTTCATGTTAGGCTTCAAGTTAACTAATTTCATCCAGAATTTTGAGTAAATGAAACGTAAACTTCAGTTGTAAATCGAGGCTTAGTCTGAGCTCTAAGTTTGCCTATGGATTCTCAGCCACCAGAACTACACCTTGGGTGCATTCTGTTGGAGAGATGCACAGCTCAATTAAATAAACACACGGCAGGAAAAAATCAAGCACATAAGACATAGGAATTAACGTGGTTCACCCAACCAATCTGGGCTACGTCCACACAACATAGGCATCGGCAATTTATTAAATAAACGGGAGATTACATAATGAAAACCTCATAAAACTCTCACCCTCTTAGCAAACCATCCGAATGGTTGCCTGTTATATAGCATAGAGAATCTAACAGCCTCATTAACTCACTCACATCAAATATAGGAGGCATTAACTCCCTCCCAACAAACTGGAGCTAATCTAGGAACTGAATCCCTATTGTTGTCATCAGCTGAGATTTTTCCTATTTTGTTACAAACAAAAAATCTCAACAATCTCCACCTTGACAACAATTCGTCTGATGCCCTGTTATTTTATTTTATCTTTTCTGCAAGTCAAGAGAAGCCAAACACCACCGTAGCTTCTCCAACAAAACTTGTTTCCTGAACATGTTTGCACAATTCTCCTTTGTATGCACATTTTCAAGAGAGACTCCCCTTTCAGTGATAACCTGTCTTACAAAATGGTACGTAATTGGAATATGCTTTGATTTACTA